>JASWJB010000436.1:0-29277 GCA_032433595.1 Conoideocrella luteorostrata
AACACACCGAGTAATACGATCCCGGTGTCCGACATCCCACCGCCTCCGCCTCCGCCGCCACCACATGTGTTTTGAGCCGACCTGGTCAAGTTATGCCGCTATGAGATGAAGCGCGGGTGAGTGAGATACGCGCGTTGTTTCGCATGAATGTTGGGGGTTGGAAGCGACACGGTTGTATCATGGTGGGCAACGGGGGAAGGGGGACGGATAGAGGATGGAGAAGTGAATCGACTCGGGATGCGGGATTGAATGAGACAGAAGGTTATCGATGAGATGCAGTCGCACCTGGGTGATGGCACCTGAAAGGATTTACTGCCGTGCCGTGCCGCGCCGTATACAAGAAAATAAAATGGAATAAAATGGAAAGGAACAAAACAGGTGTCTACTCCGTACAATGGCAAAAATATTGAAATATCAATTACGGAGTGTTGGTAACTAACTAACTTACTGCAGCGTTCTTGCGGCGGTTGTTATTGCCCGGGAAGTACGCACTACCCTAGATGGCCACACTCCAAGTGAGGTCTCACGTGTGTATGTGCCCCGTACGGAGTACGTGACCGGAGTATGAAAGGAAGGAAAGGAGGATCTGCACACTGTCGAGTGCTGAACAAAATTAAAAATAGACCGGGTGACCCTGGTCTTTGCTGACAGCTCAGTAATCTCCGTCTGTTGTCCATCCGCGCTGGTCTGCACGGCCTGCACCGCGCTGTATCGGTCGTGCCGTCAGCATGCGTGCCGTCTCCGACGCGGAATCTTCACTGAACACCCACGTGAAGTTGTCGTGTTTTCGTCATTTCCCATTTCTCATGATGGCTGGCGATAGTTGTGCGACATAAAGCAGGCCCGCTCCTCCTCCTCCAGCTGAGCTGCATCACGCTCGATGTGTTCAAGATGGACCGCCAACTGTCAAATCCCAACTGCCAAGTCCCAGCTGCCCCAAGCCATCCATCCCATCCCATCCCGTGCCGTCAGTACGGAGCAATCAGTAGGTGCTCCGTCATTACTCAGTTGGTGGCTTACTAAGTATCCGTGCATATTGTATGTATGTACGGAGTATGTACGTCGAAATATGCCTTGCACGTGGCGTCCGACAGGCACCAACGGGGCCTCACTCGCCGCAGCTCACGAATTACTCCTAGTAGCAGGCACACGCACAATCCCGGATAAATGCAGCTGCACAGCAGCCCGTAACTGCAGTAGCACAAGCTGTCCATTGGCCCGTCTGCCAGTATTGGCAAAGCGACATGCTTGTTGTCTTGTACGAGTGGTGCAATGTTGTGTCCGCTTTGGACAACAACGGCCGTGTATCCAAAGTTGTCACATCCCAAGCATTAATTCGGCCTTCAACAACACTGGCCGCGGGTACGCTATGCATGGGGGTGCTCAACGCTGTTGAACAAGATGGAGATGAAGAAGAAGAAGAAGAAGAAGAAAAAGAAGAGGAGAGAGATGCAGAAGCAGAACGGCTGCCACACTCCCCATGTCTCACCCTTTCCGCTCCCGTGGCCTGTTCTGTCCAGCTACAAGCGAAATATCGATTTTGGATGTATTGGGAAGCGGAATTTCATCCGGTGTGCTACCTACGAGGGCTGGAAGGGGGATGGATGGTTGGATGGTTGAGTAGGTTGTGTTTGCACAGCACCAAATCACACTCCCTTGCCACGTCACTTGTCAAAATTTTCCTTGGCAGCCAACAAGCTACGGAGTAGTTACAGTACGCCTTCTCGAATGCTCAATTAACGCAACAAAGAAATAGCTAACAACCCTCCGATATGGCGACGGGGCTCTCGCCATTTTCACGACTAGCCAACAGGCAAGAATGTCTCGGCGCGTGCTGTGGTCCCAATATTGCCATTCAGCTTCTGCAAGCCACAATGTCTCTTGCAGGGCCACCTAGCTCTAGTCCTTGTCCGCCATCTCCACTATGGGCCGCTATTTGTTAAGGCTTAAGAGGCTGACGGGTGGACCAAATGGACGAGCCCAAGGTGTCGACAAATTAATCGAGACATCGGGGCCGCCCTGCCACCGCCCCGAATGTCTCGATTAATCTGTCAGGCGCCTGGCACCGTGGACGCACCAAGGGTTGCGAGGTAACAAAGGGACTAAGGCGGTTTAAGTCTTTTAGTTCAATAAGAGCGAGCTAAGCTTTGAGGGTCCACACAGCTTCAACATACGGCAATACGGAGTACGATGTTGTGCTGTTACTGTTGCTGCAGCCCCCCCCCCCCTCGATGTGCGGCTCGTTGGTAAAACTATTTCCTGTCCGCCGGCTGACTCTTGGGATGTGAGCTGATGCATGTCTTCCACTTCCTCTCGTTTATGTTTCTTTTTGTTTCGACCTCAGCTTCATCACTGTCATTCGTCGGAGTAGTTGCCAGTTGTCGAACCCTACTCCCTACTCCAACTCTTACGAAGTACACAGAGTGAGATCCTTTGACAAGAGCGTCGACTATGAAGACGACCTCGGTTTTGGCTGCCGCCGCCGCCGCCGCTCTTTCGACTGGAGTCGAGGGCCGCAACTTGGTCCCTAACCAACCTCGAGCCACCGCCTCCGTGGTTCTTCCTGATGATGGCGTATCTCCAAAGCCCACGCCTCCTCCTGGCTGGAATGACTTCCACTTTGGCTTGGTGAAACGAGCCACGACTTCCCAGAAGCCTTTGACCATGCTGGTTGCTCCTGATAACACTTGCGGCTGGATCTCGGCCACTGTCGCCATCCCTTATACTTGTGGCCGCGGCGCAACCTGCGGGTTGGTCTTGGCCCAATCGTCATTCTCAGGACTTGTCATGTGCTACAACACGGCTGGCTACAATTTCCGCTTTGGATGTATCGATTACAGCTCCTACTACTCTTCTAGTGCTTGCGATCATCTCTGCGCCGAAAATACCCAGATCTTGAAGTGCACCTCCAGTGGCATGCCTTATTGCAACACCATTGCCTTCCCCGGCAGCATCACCGACTACTGGTGCAACTCCGTCAGCTACTCCACGGCCCAGCTTGCTCAGACTACCTGGCGCGGCCAGACCAGCCGAAGAGTCTATTCTAGCCTCGTGCAGACCTCGAGCACTTCCTTTGATCTCAGTTCCGTCCCAACCACTGTAAGCATTGGTGCTCCCACTGCCACCAGCGCGGAGACGTCTCCCACGACTTCTCAGACCAGCGACAATGGAGGAGAAAGCAAAACCCCCGTCGGTGCCATTGTAGGCGGTGTTGTCGGCGGCGTTGCAGCCATCGGTCTCGGTCTTCTCGCCCTCTTCTTCTTCCTCCGCCGCAAGAAGAACAGGACCGAGGAGGGCAAGATGCAAACCCCTCAGTCCAACCAGTCTCCCATGCCACCCAACGCCTCTCCTGGCATGCCCATGACCCAGGCCTACTATGATCCCAAGTTCGGCGGTTCTCCTCCTCTCCAGCAGCAGCAGGGCTATCCTCCACAAGGATATCCCCCACAGCAACAACAATACCAGCAGAATACGCCCCCTCCCCACGGAGGCTACTACCCTCAACAATCGCTTGACCCTCACTCTCCTACTACCTCACAAATGACAGATCCCCGATTGAGCCACATGACGACCAGTCCCACGCCAACATGGACAAACGCTTATGGAACACCACCTCCCCCTGGCCACCAGCAGCCCGTGGCAGCAGCCGGTCTCTCCCCCCCAATGCCAGGTCAACCCCAGGGCCAGTTTCCCGGACAGACTCAACCACAGCATCCCCCGGGTGGTGTAGTCCACGAAGCTCCAACCCAGACGGGTGACAATCATCGCGGTCAGATGCATGAACTGAGTTAACATAGTGTGCTAAGCGGTATATACTAAATTCGCGACCCCATGGATCATTTGGGGGAGGAGGAACTTGAGCCAGAGTTGGGGAAGATTGAGCGTTAGCGAACCTCGTTTTGACGGGATCTATTGCAGGACTGGCTAATGGTAGGCTTTCTCATATACTGGAGTTTTTTCGGGTTAGATTTTAGCACTTGCATTACTTACCTATTATTGGCCAACTACTACCGCCTACATTACATGAATGGTACATTGAGTATCTATGACACAAGGAAATACACTTCTATCTGTCTCATCATCTGTGGCTTGTGTTGCTTCACCATCCGGTCGGACGCCAAGACATTCTCTGTTCGGTTCATGACTGGATGTTGATTGATAAGATGCGAGGGAACCCCTCGAAGTACGTTGAATACTCGCAACGCCATTTTTCGTTAGCCGGTGTTCGACTTTTCAATCCAATCTTGTGATCCGTTGGACTGACCTCTAACTGACGGAGTTTTAAGCCATCGCGAGCGAGTCTAGTTGATATTCAGACACATACTTTTTTTGTTTGTTTGTTTGTTTGTCTCAACTCAAATAAAATGACGCCAGTAGCGGTAGTTCAAAAGCTCAATTTGTCGTCTGACTCCTATCACGATGACTATGGCTATCCAAAATAACGGTTTCATCACCCAACCCATCATATGATACATCCACGTACATGTTTTACTCTGTCGTTAGTCTCAACTTCTTTCCTACATCCCTCCGTCTTGCCTGTACGGCGGCCCTCTCAGAAGCTTTACTCTCTGCCGGATCAGCACCCCTATCACGGGCTTTCAGTGCCTGTAGGAGCATCCCGGCATCAAAGAATCCATCTGTTTAATCCGGGTGTCAGTTTTTCTCTCCTTCATTGTTGGCTTTTTTGCTTGGGGGGAGGAGATGGGGGAGGAGAAGTGGGAGGAGAAGGGGGAAAGTGTCTAAGAAAATTCAGTACGAGAAACTTACAACCACCCAACTCATCATCATCACTCCCAACTGCACTCTCTTCTGTCTGACTCGCCGTTTCCTTGGCCGCCACACCTTCTGCCGTGATCAGCCTTCCACGAGACTTGAGGCGATTCACTTGTTGCGGCCTAGCGGACTCGACCTCTCTGGCACGGCTACTCTTCATGGTGGAAGACTTGCGGTTTGTGATTCTCAGGATACGTCGAATCTCTAGGAGATAGCTCTCCAGTGTGGCTACAAATCGCTTTGTCTGGCGATGCTTGCTCGACACGCAGATGGAGACGGAATCATCTTTAATAATGTACCCGATTCCGAAGCCGTCTCCGGATGTCGGACCAAAGCCGAACTGTCTCAGAGATGGGTTACCACAGTTGGATGTTGAAAGAACGGTCGTGTTGAGTTTATCCCATCCGCCGTCGGCAAATATGAATGGAAGAGGATGCGTTTCTCGGGATCGGGAGTTCGTGCTGTCGCCGCGCTCTCGGTTGGGCTTGACTTCTACGACTTGGTCCATGGATCCAGCCGATTCTTTGCCAGGACTGCCGACGGGCGAGTAGTCTGTGGGACTCGAGCGTCCAACACTGCTCATGCCACTCTCAATTTCATCATCGACGTACTTCTGCCAGACGCAGAAAAGCGCATACAAGTGACGATCACATCCCTCTGCCTTGAGGCAGTCTCTTGTACGGCTTGTATGTTTCTGGCAGGCGCGCTTGAGAGCTTCAATTTTCTGCTCGGCAGGATTATCTGCCCAGAAGGTTTGGACAAAGTCCACTGATTCTTGGGAAACTGTGCGAACTGCTTCTGTTCGCCCATGAAGATAAAATTTTGTCATAGCCGGCTCGTAGGTACATTCTACACGGCCGTACAGTCCGTAGTATGCTGCTTGAAACGCCATTTGAACAAATGCATCAGGAGAGAATCCCATTGAAGTAATGAAGTTCTTGCCATAAGAGGTAAAGTCCAGACACTGAAACTCATTCTGTTCAATGAGATCAGCCAACCTGGTTTCAGCGAACCTTACAGCAATGCTCAGCTCGGGAATCATGTCCCACTCCAGTTTTCGTGGTGTGGTGTTGACGTCTCCAAAACTCTCGGGGTCTCGTTTCGATGGGTCAGGGCTCGTAGATGTCCACAGTGTCGGCGCCTGTCCATTGATGGTGCGCGCAAATCGTAGAATGGTGTCTGTGTAGACATCACTGGCGAATCGAAGAACGGTGTGGCCATCAACACCAGTGTGTTCGAAATTGATTCCTGCACTTCCGTTCTTGCACACAATGATCTGCATCTTATCATACCACCGATTGGTGCACGTGCCAATTTGCACACCGTTCTTAACCTCACTCGAGCCGCATAACATATTCTGACACAAGGCCGCAACATCCTGAGGCTCCGTGTAATCAAGGCAAAGCGCGAAGAGCGCAGAGTCTACAATATTGAGACAATCGGCGTTATTGGACTCAGGGTCTTTGGTCAGGACGTCTCTTAGGCCCGACCAAATTTTACGGTTCTCAGTGCTGAGCACACCCAAGGCGCCCTTCGCAGCGTCCTGAATAGGGGTCTGAGCCGCATCTTCCGTAATGGTCTGCAGATTCAGGGCAATGTCCTTCTCTGTCATGATGACATCCGAGTTGTCGTCAAGAACATCGAACCAGTAGATTTGGCCGTGGCAAATGACGACGACATGCTTGGCTTCGGGGTCTTGTACAATTTGACAGCCATTCTCTGTGGGTACGCGAGCTGTCCCAAAGAGACGAGAAAATTGATACATGCACAAGGGCTTGCCTTTCACAGTATCCGGTGGGAGTTCCTCCTTGCGGACTGCACGAATAAACTCCAAGGCAGAAACCACCAAGGACGCCGCACGTGTGACTTGATTGTTGCGTGCAGGTGTAGGATCATCCTCAAGAAGGAAAAAGGGGTTCAAGTTAAGGACCACGGGGTTATCAAAGTTCAAGTATGAGTCGTACCCTAGAAAGTAGAATTAGATCACAAATTTGGACCTGGCAGACGCTGTTGGCATCCTCGTTTCACTTACAAAACTGCTCAATGTAACTCGTCTTGCCCTGAGCATATCTCTTCAACTTTTCTTGTAAATCTGGACCATCTGTAACAAGGAAGTCCCTCACAGCATGCTCCGTTTCGGCTCGTTCTCTAGGTGTTTGCAACGGTCTAAGAGCTTCCAAGTACTTTTCGCAAGTGTTGGCTAGCTCGGGTATGGGAAGCTTAGGCAGCTTATCCTGGGCGGCAAATGTGATGCCACCGTCCCTATGACCCTCCTCGCTATTGTCCAGAGGCATTCTTGTATAGGTAGCAGATAAGTTCAAAGGTACTCGCGGCGTAATGGAAGCGGTTGGCTCGGGAAGAGTGCGGGGGGTGGTAGAATTGATCAGAGGCTCGGCGAGCCTTGCTGCCAAAGAATTTGGCGGGTTGAAAACTCTGACTTTGGCGGTCATGATGTGTTAGTTACGTGGCGGTGCAAGTATCGCTTCGGAGTACAGGGGTGAAACGCTGGTGCAGATGTTGAGGCCGCGAAGAGCTGTGCGGTAGAAGTAGTGACAGTCTTGAAGATAGTAGGCTGGCATATCACTAGTGTGTCATGGAATGAGTTGAAGGAGGATGGGCTTTGATGGTGATGGGATATTCGGACGACTTTGATATATAAAAGAAGCGAAGAAGTAACGTGAAGGCAGGCGACAGGGCTAAGATGTGAGATGGATGTGTAAGAACGTTTATACGTGTAACGGATGGCGAGTAGGAGGTATGCACGATATCATAGCCGTGGGGAAACGGAATATGTGGAGCAAGGTGGCCCAATTAGCACCAGTGTTAGTTAATTGCGCAAATGTAATAAGAAATCCCCAAGGTTGCTGCAACACCATATCAAGAGCAAGATCTCTAATGCGTTGACATGTGGGTCGAGTTGGAGACTTGAGAATGTATGGATCCCCGGGAGCGCTGGCTGGCTTGTGAAGAGCCGGGGTAGACCTTAATGGGTACCAAGGTGCAAAACGGGAAGCTAAGGCGTAGGAGGGAAGGATGATTCTTCAAGAGATACTTGTGATAGATGCCGCTAGCACCGTTGTCTTTCTCTTCCGTGCGTCCGGAGCCGTGCGTTCGCTCTGTAGACGACTAAAGAGGACAAGATATTGCGCACTTGCCAAGTGGAAAGAACGGAATAGTTTGGACGTTCTTGCTTCGGGAGTATGCAACGAGGGAATTTTGTTTGAGGATGGGTGAAAATAAATGAGAAAGACGGATGAGACAACCAAGGCATATTGGGGAAGCCCGAACTATGCATGTGCTAGTTACTTACTGCGGACGCAAGGTTGCAAGGTATCACCAGCTTAATGAGACTGCCAGGCACCGAGTACAGATTAGAAGGCAGTAATGTGATAGGCAGTTGAACGGGACCAGACTGGACGGCGACGGCGACAAATTGTCCAGGTGCGCAGCTGCCTGACTGGGTCGGCAAGCCGGTTGATAATGACCAGGAGGTTGACAGATTGTGGCGTTGACTTGGTTTGCAGGTGGTGGTGCCCGGCACATGGGGCAGTCAGTCAATGAACTTTGCTTGTGAGCCAGGGTCTCCAACCTATGGCGCTGGCGGAGATAGAATGAAGAGCCTGGTCTGGACGTTCCCGTGCTGGATACAAGGTGAGGCAAGGCTCAAGGAGAGCACCTAAATGACGTGAAGGGTGTGCTCTGAGGGATGAGATCTGATGGATGAGATCTGATGGATGAACTCTGAAGAACGAGTGAGGCAGTTCGCATAGAGCAGATGCAGAGAATGCGCGCTCTAGATTGCTCCAGACGCTGCAGGCGCAGAGCAGGCGCTGGGCAGGCGGTGGGGGAGTTGGTGTGCGTGCGGAGACCGACTGACAGAGTAGCTGTGACGGCCGTGACCACTGGAGGCGTCGCAATATGGGTGGTGACGGCTTGCTCACATGCAACAACCAGCCGTGGAGTCTGGGACGAGCAAAGTGAGGCCGCAACGTAGTATTCCTGCCCCGTTCTGCACTCCGCGGGTTAATATGCATCAGGCCTGTTTCCTCATGTATTACGGAGCATCATGGGCACCCTGCATAGCCAAGGCCACGCCGTGGTTCGGACGAAGGGACCTTCGGTTGATTGGGGATTGACAGATTACCGGACGTGTAAAGAGCTTAGCCTTGCTCCGTCCGTGCCTTTACTGTGGATAGGTGCCTAGCGTTACGGCTAACCCATCCGTCTGCCCTATCTGTTGACCTCACCGGCCGCACTCAGAAACACCCCACTCACGGCCATCTGCGTGCGCCTTGGATTTCAGAGTATCAAGAGCCCATCAGGTCCATCAGTCCATTAATTAAACAAGAGCAATAACTATGTAATACCCCAGTGCAGCCAAGGATTCCCAAGGTAAGTCTGTCCCGACTACTCAACGCTTGTCACGCCTCGGACACGCTGTGCCCTGGCGCAAACTTCTCCTGTGCTTTGGCCACCAAGTCATCGAATCGATCTTCTGGCTCCTTAATCTTTCCAAAAGCGACTGTATTATGATCGAAAATAGCGTTCATCTGCTCCAATGTCTTCCCACGCGTCTCTTGGAAGAATAAGAAAACATGAACAAACGCCGCAACACAGAATGACCCGAAAATCATGTAGAAGCGCCACTGGATGTTTTCGAAGGCAGGGGGCACGAAGAAGGTGAGACTGAAGTTGCACGCCCAATTGAACAAGGTTGCCAGCGACACAGCTTTCGAGCGAATATAGAGAGGAATGATCTCAGAGGGGTAGATCCATCCCATCGGCCTGTGGGGAGCGATTAGTGTAGCCCTGCTGATGGATGCATCACAGCTCGAAGTAATGTGCTGTAGGTTCTAAGAATCAAAATGCGGGAGTCAAAGTTGTGTCAACTTACCCCCAAGTACATGCAAACGTCGCGATGAACAAGTAACTGCATGCAATAATCGCCTTGCTGGCCCCTCCACCTTCAATTACCCACGTAATCGTCGAGTTTCCTTTCAGACCTCCCGGAACGGCGTGTCCCTGTGTTGCCATTACCGCTCCACCGATGAAGAGCAGAATAGCCATCAAGGCGCTCCCTGTCATCATGACCTTACGACGCGGCAATCTGTCTATGAACAGCAGTGCAGGAACTGTCATAACGGTGTTGATGATGTACTGAATGCTGGATATTGTCAAGTTATTGGTTCCAGATAGACCTGCCATCTGAAACAGAAACGTAATATAATACATGAATGCATTGGTGCCTTGAAAATGTTAGAAGTTGTTTCAATATGTCGTCTGTTAGTGGCAAAATACCGGAATACTGTGCCCACACATGTGCAAATATGCAGACATGTACACGGATAATATTGCGCCGCGTGAAGAGCTCCGTCCAACTGGTGGAATTATATTTTAGTTCGAGTCTAACAACTTCAAGGTTAATATGCTATATCTGCATAAGTTGTTAATTGCGATGGATGAGAAACGCACTGAACACGTTCTCTGATTTCTTGCATTTCGGCAAGAACTTCGGCGTTTGTCTCGTCCCCTCTCGCCCGTAGTGAGGCGAGAACGGTGATGGATTCTTCCCATCGATCTTGCTTCGCAAGCCATCGAGGAGACCGAGGCATAAACGGCACGCATGCCAGGAGAAACATGGCAGGGATCATTTGCAAGCCCCAAGGTAACCGAAAAGATGCCGTCGACGATATGAATGACGTGCCGTACGAGATGTAATACATTATCAAGATCTAGAGTATAGGTAAGAAGCTGACGGCGGATTTGTTTTTACTTGCGGTCTGGCAGAACCTACACCCCATGTAATCATCCACTGCTGCAAGGAAATGAGCTGCCCACGGCGTCGAGCCGGACTCAGTTCGGCAATGTAGATCGGACTACAGTATACCGTCAGAAACGTCATGATCAACATCACGATAAATAAGAATGCATTTACCCTTGACTAGTCAGCATGCCCACTGCGAATCCATTGACAATCCGCGACACAATTAGCATCGCCCGGTTTTGAGCAGCACTCATGATTATTGAACCACATATGAAAATAATGCAAGCGATGGCCATGGTATCGCGGCGACCGACTCTGTCTCCTGTCCATGATGCAAGCAAGGCACCAAGAAGGGAGCCCCCAGCCATAGAGGCAGTGATGCCTCCTTGAGCGACAGAGTCGGGCCTTGAAAAGTATTCCTTGTACTAATGAGAGATTAGAATTGAACTACCCTTCCCCATTAAGCAGCCGCCTCCCTCATGCCCGATTGGCGATCAACATATCGAACGTACCTGCGGTGTAGCCAAAATGGCAGAGAGAGAGGACACATCGAAGCCCTGCAACAAGCCACCTAGCGTGGCAAGGCTGCATATGACATACAAGTTTGTGAGCTTTGGAGCCATGGTTCGATGCTACTTTGTGATGCAGGCAGGGTGGAAATCGATCCGCTTGTGCAGGAACGACTAACTGAACGACTGACTGTCTCGATATTTCGGCAGGTGGTTACCGGAAGTTTCCGCCAGCTGTCAATTGATCTGTACTCACTGCCGGAGCTCTAACTTGCTGCTGCCATTAATTCCGGCGAAGGTCTTCCAGACGCGGATACTCTCAAGTATTTGTAGTAAGGAGCTGACTGACGCCATCGTCAGATGTGATTATCTGCTTGTCCCCTATGGAGTATATACCGCCTCTAGTGTCCCAACCCCAGATTTGCTGAAGATGGAGACCCTACCACTCAAAAGCTGGCACCAAGCTGTCCAATCAGTGCTGGTTCCATGCGGATCGTAGATGCCCGGACGGATCGCTCGGCAAATAGACGACACGACCGACACCATCAAAGAGATGTCGCTCACGGACGCATCGGCTATGAACAATCAACAGACTGACACAATCTAAGTCGAACCCCAGATTCTTTGATACTGAGTTTTGCTGGCCCATTTCTACCCGCCATTTGAGCTCCTCTGCGTGGTCAATTGGACGAAGAGCAGGTCCAGCATCGGGTGCTGCTAAGCAAACTAAATCATCTCTCCGTCGTTATTTCGAAAATCATCAACTGTACGATCAACATTAACGTTGGACAGCATCGGGCGCAACGTCTGCTTAGTACTGCTACTGTGTAAGTTTCATCTTACAAGAACAACTCCACCGAGTTGCGTCGTCCCGTCTCTCCCATCGATTATCGAGACTACTGCAAACGTGACAAGCAACGGCCGCATCGTGCCGAAATCACCGAAGTTGACCCAGTACGATTTGTTGAATTGGAAGTTGTTATCGACTTCCTCTTGCTGGAATCCACCTTGATCTGGTCCGGCCCGTCGGTAGTTAATTTATGTCCCATCATGCCGGTCGATAACTTGCTGGGGAAGGGAAAGCGTTCACGTACCGGTAATGCACAATCCGCCCTCTCAGCAGGAAATCCGACCAAATGGATGCCAAGCTAATCTAACACCCGTCTCTGGTCTATAGGCTGTGGTACTTGCAGAGCCCGTAAGGTATGCGCTCAACCTGTGTGCCGCCACCAGTAGCTGGTGGCCAAGACATGACAAGGCGGTTGCCATTACTTGCGCAATGTCTTACAATATCCCCTTACGTCAATTGGTCTTGTTCTTACGCTGCATCAGGTGAAATGTGATGAACGTCCCGATGGATGCGCAAATTGCGCCAGATTGCAAATCCCCTGTCTACGACCGGCAGCAAATAAGCCTGTCGCCACACCTGATGCAAAAGAGCAGGCAGCCAATGCGGAAAAATTTCATCGGCACCGAACCTTTCGGTCTTGCAACTCGTGTCGCACTGCCAAAGTTCGGTGCACTGGTGAAAGACCTACTTGTAACCGCTGCCAGAGACGGGATGCGAAGTGCCAGTATGATGGGAAAGCAGCTCCTCGATGGATCAATAGAGCTTCAAATTGGCGAGGAAGGTCCGAGTCTTACGACCGCCATGACGCGACTCCTTCAAGCTTTGACTATTCCAGCGACGACAATTCAGTTGACACAGAGCCGTCTAGTTCATTCAGATTTGAGATTGACAGCCAAGAACAGCAACTAAGTCAGACTAAAGTAAGGAAGCCATCAGCATCAGAAGATAATAGGGACATGGATAATACAAGACATTCATTGAGCTGGTAAGACATGAGGGCCAGTGCCTACTAAACTCTCATAACTCACACTTTACCCAGGCTATTTACCGCGCGCTTACCTTCTGATAAGCGTATGTTGCGTCTTGTGAAGATGTATTTTAATCTGATACATCCTCTTCGATGCTTTGGCTTCATTCACCGACCCTCGTGGATGCAAAATTATGAGGATCAGTCGGACAAAGAGCGGAATAACAACGCAGTTTTGTTAGCCATCTGTGCCCTTGGAGCAAAGTGAGCCGGTCTGAACCCGAATTATGCAACTGCACTGCCACGAGGTATGATGTTGCTAATACAAGGCATTTACCAGATTCTATGCAGCTGCAACTACAAAATCCCAAAGTCGAGGAACTGCCTACATACTGCGAGCGGGCACACAGTGGGCTAATCGGGCGAAACAACTACTCTTTTTAAGTCTTAATAGCCCGACTTCAGAAACTATTATGGTTGGATCTTGTTCGCTCCCTTTGAACAATACTGTGAGAGACTAGCTAACTGTTCTAAGGCCGCAATACTGTTACATGAACATGAACTTCGAGTAGGCAACTACTCATCAGCTTTCATGATTACTGGCCTCGCGGTTCGTTTAGTACAAGGTCTTCAATTAAACGTGGAACCAATGTCTGTTCAACCTCGATTCAATTCAAACCTGGCGGCCGAAACCTTTCTTGAGTCTTGTCGCCGTATAATGTGGAGTGTGTACATTATGGATGGCTGGGTAGGTAGTGGTGTGGATGAGTTAACTATGATCAATGAGAAGAACATCCGGATTCGGCTGCCATCTTCTGAGGCTGACTTCACCCTTGAGGCGGCCAACGCTTCACCCACCCCCATGTTCCCTTTGGATGGGCAGACTAATCATCGGCGCGGAGAGTTGGACGTTGCTGCACAGTTTGTACTACTGCTGGAACTACGCAAGAAGGTTCTCAGGTATGGATGACCTCGCTCCCTTTGACCTCCAGCAAGCCTCCCAAAAGTATTGTTTCAAGGCTAACGCACGTAATTTATAGATTTGTCAAGCATCTCGACGAAACACAACCTCCGTATCTTGAAGACTCGGAATTCTCTGTAATCCACCGCTCACTTGCCCATTGGGCTCATTCTCTTCCCGAAAGTCTCCAGTTCGATCGCTCTGCCATTCAGAAGCGCAAGATTTCCGGTCAACATGGGGCTCTTATGCTGCTTCATGTATGCTATCATCAAACTGTGTGTGATCTTACTCGCATTGGAATGCCTGAACTCTTCCGCATACGCGTACCTTTTCAATTCTCGCCTGACAAGAAAGATTTCGTGGAGGGAGTCCAGAATGTATGCTTCGATAGTTGCATTGCCGTAACGAATCTTTTTCGGGAAGCACTACATCATGGGCAGGAGATGTTTGCAGATACATGGCTGTGCGTAGTGGCACATGATTCTATCCGCGTCATCGTGCATTACTTGAGTAAACATTTGGGAACGGTAGCGAGACATGAGGATGTTCTTCTGAGAGAGACTGCAATTTCGGGTTTAAGTGCAAATATGCAGGCTTTGGAGAGGTTAATACCTCTCCAAGCGTTGGCTAAGCCATTGGTAAGTCTGTCGCCGTGGCTTTTCTTTCCAAATAGGTGACATGATACTAACCTAATATTGAAGCATGCCTCAGCTTTAGCTACTGTCAAGGCTGCTGAAATAGAGCTTCCCGCAGTTCTATCTGATACGACAGAAGGATTGGGGATGTCCAGGGATGAAATGTGAGTTTTGGATCACATGCTACTTGTAACCGACGCTACCGTTTCAATGCTAATAGTTTTTCACGGCAGTGGGCCACGAGCATCAAGTCCAGCACCTCACACACCAGAATACGTCCTGAATCCTCTCGCCATATACCGGATGGCGAGACAAGACATTAGAAAACACGAAAAGCAGTCAGTCGAATCAATCAGTGACGAGCATGACCAACAGGCCATCCACCAAGACCTATCTACACAAAACATGCAGCAAGCATCGCTTCCCCCAGAAGTAGCTAGCATGCATGGCGATGTGAATGTCGCGGATCCCGAAATGGGTTATTACAATGGCCCCATCCTGGAAGCCTTTGACCTACCGTTGAGCTTCGATGACCTCCAAGCATATATGAGTTTACCGCCTTTGCTGAATCAGTTCAATGGTGGCGTTACTACTCTAAGACCAGACGGAGGTAGTGATTTTGTGTTTGGCGATTCAACTCAGACAAGTGGGCATTTTGGTTCATCAAATTACGGTACAGGGGTCGGTCAGACTGCTGACATGGGAGCCTTTGGTCCACCATCTGGTCAGGTTTGGATGGAGTAAAGCGTCACTCATATTGTTAAGCGAGCTCGGATCGTGATGCAGCAGTCGTATAACATGTTTCCATTGCAAGACTGGTCGATGGGTTGCTCGATCATAATTGGCTATCTAAGTAGAAGCTTCTGGCAAGAGCTTCTAAAATGACGGTTCGAAATGAGAGGGATGAACTAGGTCTCAATGAGCTTAAATTAAATAAAGTCTACGGAACTCTGGAGTAAGCCAGGTCGTAACCTGGTCGATCTGTATGGATCCTTTTCACATGTCAGCTGTCAAAACATTGTCGTACTGAACAGAGCCGATATCTACTCCGTAGAAGGATATGTATCGTGGGGGCGACAAGGACTCTTCCAACGGAGGCTCCACTAAACTGAGCATAAATGGAAAACATGATGGAATACCTGGCGACAGGGCAGTGACGATACGGTTACAGAATACGGAGCACACAATGCACACATGCTTGCTCGCGCATGCTAGATGTCTGAGCCAGGGTCGGGAAATCTCCCGACGTCGATCCACTGGTAATAGCGCCTGCATGAATCGTTGGCTCATCACATGCTGCTCATAAACAAGCCCCCTAAAAGCTCTGGAAAGGGGGCTTCTGAAAAAAAAAAAAAAAGGGTACGCAGACTTGGACGCCTGATTGGTAGATAATTTTGGTCTAAAGAAACTGTATGTACCCAGACGTTGCATATTTTGTGACGCCTCATCATGTATATCTTGGAGTGTGCGATATGTAACTCAACGCCATTTCACATGAGTGAGACGTATCTGTGGGCTTTGAGGCTCTAGAAACCCACGTACGAGTTCCTGGAGAACTAAAAACACCATTTGTTGACGAGACCTGTTCCACAAAGATCCAAGCGATCTCTAAGGGGTCGGCAAGGCAAATGCACCAGCGAAGCACTTTGTCTATATATCAGGGAGACGATCGATGCCGCGGCGGAGGTTGGTTGTTTTGAGCTGCCTTGTTTGAAGGAGATATTATCGGACGCACTGTGAACTCCAGCCCAATGATGGAAAGAGAAAAGAAGCGTTGAATTGGAAGTAGATGGGTCGTGTATGCTGGTAAATGGAACCCATTTTAGCTATTTGCTACCATCTTTTGTCGTCATCTTGTATAATGCGCACGATGTCAATTTGGAGGTATCTGGTGCCTGATTAATCAAGAAAGGAGGATATGGCCTCTGCATGAATCAAACCGGCCAAATTGGGATACCTAAATACGATGGTCTCAGAAGTCACTTTGTCAAGTCCGCATCTCCTTGCTAAGGCGATTTACGGGGTGATTCTCTTTCTGCGAAAATCGAGGCTCAAACACAAATGGTGGTATTTACGTTGTTCTGGAGAATGTGGAAAGCTTGCTCCTGGGTACGCTTCCGGACAATCCCATAATTTAAAGCTTAGCCAGGTTTGAAAACTCCGCCTTGATTGCGCCATGCTAAAGTCAGCTCAAAGCTTTGGCTGTGATTTATCATCGCCATCTCCGCCGGCGTTCATGACCGTAATTTAACGAACCACGGCGAGCGAGAAGTCCGCAAACACGACGGCCGCCACGGGCATAGCCACGCCGAGCAAGGAAGAACTGGCGATGACGGAGGCCCGGGGACCTCGAGCGGCCGAAGGCGATGACAGCCCGGCACGGCCCAGGATCGGCGCCCACGCCATCCACCCCTCGCGATGGCCATTGTGAAGATTCACTAGTACGGATTAGTTATGAGCGGCAATAAAGCGGGCGCCGGAAAGTCCGGACTGTTCGGCGTGGCATTAAATGGGGGTCCTCTGCGTAACCAGCAACTTTTCATTTTTTCCATCTGGTCGGCAGCTGCAGACGCCCCGTTTCCGTCAGACCCCACCACCACTCTCGGCCTCGACGTCACGGAGAGAGGGGGATTGAGAGCTGCGACAGGCCGCAAAGACGTCTGATGTGACTCGCAACCGCTGCAATTCATGAATTAAATGGGCGAGTTAATGATTCATGTCAGCAATCTTTGAGAAGGCAAGTCAGCTGCAGTTGGGCGGACATGCGCAGTCCGCAGAATGCTTGCCCAGTTACCTCAGTTCGGTGCTCGGATTTCTGAGTACTGGTGCCAAGACGACAGGGATCAAGCGCGGTAATGATGTCGTTCACTAGATCCTCAGAGGAGTTGGGAAGGTGCGATTCGAGCGCAGGTAGTCGCAGCAGGTGCAATGGTTGACACTGAACTAGATCGCTCGTTTTTCAACAGTTTGTTAACAGTATGTCGAGTGTTTGTTAGTATATATGCACTATTTCATTTGTCCCTCCGTGTCGCCATAAGAACGCGCATTTGACCAATCCCCATTTTATGGGTGTTGGAGTGGATCTTGCCGAGTAGCTTCTCCTGGGCCTAGTAAGAGCTGGCAATTAAGTCGCCTCGTAACTATCGTAAGGCGTCTTTGGGCTACTTCGGAACTAGACGGCAATAGTGTGCATGCAAAGTCCGCAGTCGGCAACCTTCGCAGAATGGACGGATCTCACAACATGCTTCAATTGGGCTCCATCGGGCTCGATTCGTGGGTTTCCAACTATACTATACGATAAGATACTGGGAGAGCGCGAAGCCCTGAACTTTGACGACTGGGGGAACAACCCACCCCGAAGAGAAAGTCGAGTTGAGGGCAAAATCCAATGGCAATGTACAGCATGACGCTGAGACATCACCTGCCGAAAGCGCTAACGCAGCGCAAATCTGGCTATTACCCACCACCACCCCAAGTACCGAGCAGGCAGTAACAAGGGACTAGCATTACACAATATGATGATGATGATGACGGTTCCGGAAAGTCCGGTTTTGTTTAGACCCCGACTTAGAACCCGACTGGCCGGGTTCCACAACCTGCGACATCCATGCTTGGGCCACAATAGGGCTAACCGTGTCTCTCACGGTGATTGTAATAACAGAGTTTGAGCTAAAGCGGAGATAGTTGCTGCGTGGTCTAAGTGGCTTGCTATGAACTGAGGGGGTTAGCTGTGTTCGTATATTAATTGACGGTTGCCCTCTTCTCTGAAAGTCCAAAGAGTCCCCTTATTTTGTTTACCTGGTACGCATAAGGACCTGATGCTCTAAGTGGTTCTCGAATCCTTAACTAAAGCAACACATCCCTGCCGGTTGAAGGCAAATAGCCGTTATGGCGCCTGAACGCCAAGAAGGAATAGCTCCAGAGCTACATATTGAAGAGCAAGCTACCACTCATATCCCAAGTCGATCTCATGAACATCGAAGAAGCTCTGTCGAGGTCCCCCTTCATCCCGGCACTGACTCTGAACCCGATGATCTCGAACCAATAGCTCGACGCCAAACTTCAACAATGATAGAGGATCAAGACAGATCTGAGCTAGTTCGAATTGCTACGGCTCTTTCGCGCCGTCGATCAAGCGTAGCAGCCCAGCCTATTCCCAGCAACACCTTGGACACCATTGACGAGAACGATCCGGCCCTCAATCCTGAGAACAGAGACTTCGACCTTGAAAAATGGCTGCGCCGATTCATGGAACAAATCAGCGAAGAGGGGATAAAGGAGAAGTGTATGGGTGTCTCCTATCGAAATCTCGACGTTTTTGGTTCCGGTAGCGCCTTGCAACTTCAAGATACCGTTGCATCTATGGTCTCAGCCCCTTTGAAGCTTGGGCAGTTTTTCAGCTTCAACAAAAACGACCGAAAACAGATCCTTCACAGCTTTGATGGCTTCCTGAACGCCGGCGAGCTTTTAGTTGTGCTGGGTCGTCCGGGATCTGGATGCAGCACACTTCTTAAGACCATCTGCGGAGAATTGGAAGGCCTTCAGCTTGGGGACCAAACCAACATTCACTATACAGGTATTCCGCAAAGGCAAATGATCAAGGAGTTCAAGGGAGAAACGGTCTACAACCAAGAGGTAATACAGAAGAGCTTCACAATAATGCTTGAGTAGCTGCATGGATGTTCTAACTTGTGAGGCCAGGTCGACAAGCATTTTCCCCATCTTACTGTCGGCCAGACTCTCGAGTTTGCCGCCTCAGTCCGTACGCCTCAGCATCGAATCCAGGGCATGTCCCGGGTAGAGTACTGCGAATACATTGCCAAGGTCGTCATGGCAGTCTTCGGCCTCAGCCACACCTATAATACGAAGGTTGGAAATGACTTTGTTCGCGGTGTCTCTGGCGGTGAGCGGAAGCGAGTTAGTATCGCTGAAATGGTTGTGGCTGGATCGCCACTTACTGCCTGGGATAACAGGTTTGTGGAATAATACCCCTAGGTTCGAACAGAACGAACATCTTTACTGACATATGATGTAAGCACTCGTGGCCTCGACTCAGCCACTGCCCTCAGATTTGTCCAGGCATTGCGTCTAGCATCTGACTTGGGCCACCAAGCCAACGCCGTGGCTATTTACCAAGCGAGTCAGTCCATCTATGACCTGTTCGACAAAGCTACCGTCTTGTATGAAGGCCGCCAGATTTATTTCGGCCGGGCTGATCAGGCCAAACGCTATTTCGAGAAGCAAGGATGGTTCTGCACCGCTCGTCAGACCACTGGCGATTTCCTCACGTCTGTCACAAACCCCCAGGAGCGAGTTGCCCGGGAAGGATTTGAAAACAAGGTCCCACGTACTCCGGAAGACTTTGAGCGATTATGGCGCCAGTCACCAGAGTATCAGTCCTTGCTTAACGAAATGGACGCGCACGACAAGGAGTTCTCGGGCGAGCGGCAAGGCGAAAGCCTTGCACAGTTCAGAGAGCAAAAGAACTTCCGACAGTCAAATCACGTCCGGCCCAAGTCTCCGTACTTGGTCAGCGTTTGGATGCAAATCAAACTGTGCACAAAACGCGCTTATCAGAGAATTTGGAACGATATTTCAGCTACCGCCACTCAGACTGTATCCAACATCGTCATGGCTCTCATCATTGGTTCAATCTTCTTCGGTTCCCCCGACGCTACTATCAGTTTCTACGCGCGAGGCTCTGTTCTCTTCATGGCTGTTCTTATGAATGCTCTGACTTCCATCTCCGAAATTACTGGCCTATACGATCAACGGCCGATTGTCGAAAAGCATGCGTCGTACGCGTTTTATCATCCGGCTGCAGAAGCGGCGGCAGGTATAGTTGCTGATATTCCAGTCAAGTTTGTCACTGCGGTTGCGTTCAATCTCGTGCTGTACTTCCTGGCCGAGCTGCGACGTGAACCCGGTCCATTCTTCCTGTACTTCCTTATTACCTACGTTTCAACATTTGTCATGTCTGCCGTGTTCCGAACCATGGCAGCGGCTACCAAAACGGTCTCGCAAGCAATGACGCTGGCCGGCGTTTTGGTCCTCGCTTTGGTTATCTACACCGGGTTTGCTATTACAGTTCCCGAAATGCACCCATGGTTCAGCTGGATACGATGGATCAACCCTGTATTCTACGCCTTTGAGATTTTGGTTGCCAACGAGTTCCACGGCCGGGACTTCACCTGCTCTAGCATCGTGCCGCCGTACACGCCCAACATTGGTGACTCTTGGGTGTGTTCAGTAGTTGGCGCAGTAGCTGGCCAGTACACCGTCAATGGCGACGCCTTTATTGCCGCAAACTACCAGTATTACTATTCGCACGTTTGGAGAAATTTTGGTATTCTGCTGGGTTTCTTGATCTTCTTTATGGCTACTTACTTTGTCACCGTCGAGCTGAATTCAGCAACTTCGAGCACCGCCGAGGCTCTTGTCTTTCGCAGAGGTCATGTCCCTGCTTACCTTTTGAAGGGAAAAACTCACGCTGTGCAGAACGATGAGGCTCCAACAACTCCCGATGAAAAGGCCACCAATGGAGAAAATGGTTCCGACGTCAAGGCGCTTGCACCGCATAAAGATATTTTCACTTGGCGTGATGTGGTATATGACATTGAGATCAAGGGCGAGCCTCGTCGGTTGTTGGATCATGTATCTGGTTGGGTCAGACCTGGTACGCTGACTGCTCTTATGGGCGTCAGTGGTGCTGGCAAGACTACTCTCCTGGATGCTCTAGCCCAAAGAACTACCATGGGAGTCATCACCGGAGACATGCTCGTAAATGGGAAACCACTTGACGCTAGTTTCCAGCGCAATACGGGTTACGTGCAGCAACAGGACTTGCATCTTGAAACTGCGACTGTCCGTGAGAGTCTTCAATTTAGCGCCATGCTTCGCCAACCAAAGTCTGTCAGTAAAAAGGAGAAGTACGACTTCGTCGAGGAGGTCATCAAGATGCTCAAGATGGAAGACTTTGCTGAGGCTGTGGTCGGTGTCCCAGGCCAGGGATTGAATGTTGAACAGCGAAAACTTCTCACCATTGGTGTGGAGCTGGCAGCCAAGCCGAAACTCCTACTTTTCCTTGATGAACCTACTTCTGGACTTGACTCTCAGAGCTCCTGGGCCATCTGCGCTTTCCTTCGCAAGCTTGCCGATTCTGGCCAGGCCATTTTGTGCACTATTCATCAGCCCAGCGCTGTACTGTTTCAAGCCTTTGATCGTCTTCTGTTCCTCGCCAAGGGAGGCAAGACGGTCTACTTTGGTAACATTGGTGAAAACTCACGTACTTTGCTTGACTATTTTGAGTCCAACGGTGGACGTACCTGCGGTGACCAGGAAAACCCCGCCGAGTACATGCTCGAAGTGGTGAACAAAGGCCAAAACGACAAGGGTGAAGACTGGCACAATGTTTGGCACAGTAGCCCCGAGCGAGTTGCTGTCATGGAAGAAATGGAAGGCATTCACAATGAGAAGGCACATGAAGCTCCAACGGGCGGGGAATCAGTTCAGAAGCACAGCAGCTACGCCATGCCATTCCTCACGCAGCTTACAGTCGTCACGCATCGCATTTTCCAGCAGTACTGGAGAATGCCTAGTTACATCTTTGCCAAGCTCGCTCTGGGTATATTTGCCGGTTTGTTTATTGGCTTTACGTTCTTCGACGCCAAGTCTAGCCTGGCTGGCACACAGACCGTCATTTTCAATACCTTTATGCTTACAACCATTTTTTCATCCATTGTGCAACAGGTAAGTTTGACTCTTGCACCCTTAGATCCTTAGACCTCTGGACGGGACGAATATACCCTATTACCCGCGTCACTGTACTGTATATTGACAGCCCACTCTAGATTCAACCACTTTTCATCACACAACGCTCCTTATATGAAGTACGGGAGCGTCCTAGCAAGGCATATTCCTGGGTTGCCTTCATCATTGCCAACATCGTGGTTGAGATCCCATATCAAATTTTCACTGGTGTTCTTATTTGGGCGTGCTCTTATTACCCAGTAATTGGTATCCAGAGCTCTGATCGCCAGGGATTGGTACTGGCCTTTGTCATTCAGCTATTCATCTACGCCAGCTCATTTGCGCACATGACCATCGTGGCGATGCCCGATGCACACACAGCAGGTGCCATTGTAAACGTTCTTCTCATTCTGAGCATCATTTTCAGCGGTGTCTTGCAAACTGCTGCTGCTCTTCCCGGTTTCTGGTATGTTCCCATCGTCGTGGTTGTTTCCATTCTCGTGATCATTCCTAGCTAACGAAATGTTCAGGGTCTTTATGTATCGCGTCAGTCCATTCACATACTGGATCGGCGGTGTCGTTGGAACCGAGCTTCATGGCCGAGAAATTGTATGCTCGGAAAAGGAGACCAACATTTTCAACCCTCCGCAGGGCATGACATGTGGACAATATCTTAAGCCTTTGCTGGAAAAGGCACCCGGGACTCTGCAGAATCCAGAAGCTACCTCTCAATGCAGATACTGCACTGCTAGCGTTGCCGACCAAGTCATTGCCGGCTCAGAAATCTTCTGGACCGACAGGTTCCGCAATTTTGGCATCATGTGGGCGTACATCGCCTTTAACATTTTCATGGCGATTCTCTTGTACTACTTGTTCCGAGTGAAGCAGTGGAACAAGGGATCTTCAAAGTCAAAGGCCAAGAAGAACAAGAGTAAGGAGAGCTCGTAGCACGAAGGTCACCTTTGCGGAAAAGTGCTTATTTTATTTGTTGGGTAAATCGGAGAAGTTGAGTGACTACATCTTGTAATACGCTTGTATCATGGCTACATATCTGCCAGGATTTGACACTTGAACAAACTTTTTTTTTTTTTTTTTTGAATTGTCACATAGTCTTCAGAATAATGAATTGTTATCATTGATAGGAAATAATTTCGGTCATGCAGTCAAATTTTCTACTTCTGATACAGATGTAAAATCGTCATAATCGCCAGGTGTTCTATTACACAAGAAATGAACTCATGGGCTGAACGTGCATAGCTGTTCTGCTGAAAACATGCCGAGCCCAGCTAGCAGGCTGGCCAGCATTTTGGCGTTATGGCCGGCGTGACTCACTACGCCTCGAGCTACGGATTAGTTTGATTTACACCATCTACCCAAGCTAAATACCTCTGCTTGAAATCCGCTTCCATACACGTCGATGTACCGGACGTGACCGAGAAAAATCAGCGGAACGACTCAATGGAAAGAGCTGTACACAAGCCATGCCTCAACCTACACTCGCAACGTCCCGCCTCACCCTAACCCCCCTCACAGCTGCTACAGCCCACCTAAATCTTATTATCCGCCTCGACACCAACCCCCGCGTGATGAAATACATTGAGAAACACGTTCTAACCACTCAGAAAGCCACGGACGACCACTCGGTCCGCCTCAAGGCCTCTCTCATAACCGACGGTCTGGGATACTGGGTGGGCTACTACGAAAACCAACCCATAGGATGGTGGTCCCTGGCACCCTGCACCAAAGACAACGGGGAGGTGGACCCTTCAAAGGCAGAGCTCGGATATCGTCTCCTTCCGCAGTATTGGCGTCAGGGTTTGGCGAAAGAGGGAGCGGGGAGGCTGGTGAGGTATGGCTTTGAGGAGATGGGCCTGAAAGAGGTTTTTGGGCAGACCATGAATGTGAATGAGGGGTCGAGGAAGACGATGGAAGCTTGTGGTATGGGGTTTGTGAGGCGGTTTTGGGAGCAGTTTGAAGATGCCATTGAAGGGACGGAGGAGGGGGAGGTTGAGTATGCGATTGAGAAGGGGGAATGGGAGGTGCTGGGGGAGGAGAAGAAGGGATTGGTGTAACTAGTTCGTGTACAACATGGCGCTGGATAGATGGAGTGCGTCAAATGAAGAAGCACGTAACGGCCCTCTGACGGCAAGTTGAAGCTGATTGACCTGTGCACAGAGACGACGTTCCAATTTGCATACGTACGCTACCGTAATGAATAATACAGGTCAGAACCCGTACGGATTGAAGCCCAGCCCGACACCCCGTGGACCGTTATGCCATTTCATTACCCGAGGTGGGTCGTTGCGGTGAACAATCGGCGATTTTACCGACCCAGCGCCGGCGTTTGCGCTGGAGAGGCGCTGTTTTGTATGTGCGTTTGCGCTGTGGTTACAGGGGCGCAGAGAGGTGGCTATAGGGGCGCGCCACCCGTAGCGTAGCCGTACCTGTTCACCCCAGCCATTCGCCATTCTAGCTCCCGGCCAGGCACACGCACGGTCGCGCAACCGGGTGATCGATGGAATAGCCGTCTCGGTTCGAGAAGTTCTATTTTGCCTGCAGGCTGCGCTAACGAAGGTGGCTTGCTGGGGCAGTTGACCTATGGGATGGACAAGCGACCGGACGGTTCTGGTCCTGTCGAGTCTGGTTTCAAAACTGGCACTGGGCATGTCAGGTCAGGTCCGCCGCATGAAGAAACGTGGATACCTTCAAACTCTGTATTGCACATTACGGAGCAGAGTCTGCAGATACGACCTGTCTGCAGGGGATTCGGATCCAGGAGGTGAGGACGAAGACAAGATGGATGGTTGATTCCTCATTGCGGCATGACCTCATCCACCTGCTGCCATGTTTCACTGGTCTCACTGGTCTCAGTCATGGCGAATGCAAGCTACGAAAAAAGTCTTTCGGATCTGGCATCATGATCGCATCTTGATCGTACATTTGTTAACTACTCGCTAATAAATCGACAGATGCAGAAATGATCAACATTCTGGTCCTCCTATTCGGGCCATTCTTCATCAATCTCATCTACCCTGGTCCACCGACGCAAGCTTTGCAGTATGGACGAATACTAGTACGCCATGCACCGTGACTACAATATTGTACAGCGCGGCTATAACACCTAGCTTTGCCAATATCCACCATTCTATTCAACGTTAGCACTTGGACGCCACATCTGTCTGCACGAGTAATGCTGAGTCCCGCGACGGATGCAAGTGGATTGGCTCACAACCACTTCCGCATCCTAATGCGGCCAGGCAACTGTTTCCGCTGTCATCAATACTAATAGTTCTGTCGAGATGAGAAAGGGGAGTGCTGCGGAATGACCCAAATCTCATGCACACCACCCAAAAACCTTGCCAAGCATGAAACCAGGCCTCCGTGGGTAAAAGCCGGCGGACCTTGAGGACGGCGAGGCCACCCACACCCACCAAGGAAGCTGGCTGAAGGACGTTTCCTTTCCTGGAAACCCTTGACTTAGAAAACTTTTGAGACGACTGATCCAGGTTACTCTCTGTGATATACTATTCGAGGCGTGGAGGATGGCTTGCCGAACGGGAGTGTGAGTGGGTTGGACGCCACAAACTAAGGTGTGTGCCGGAAGGCGGAAAATGGTAGATCATATCAATGGCAGCTGTTTCAAAAGTCACTTTTCTTTTCGTGTCTTTCTCTACAGCGCCTGTTTGTGGATTTCCTTTCGTTGCATCTAGAGGATTGTCACAGGCCTCATATAAATTGGATTCATGGATATGACGACCGATGTCGACCAGGCGATTGCCGCGGGGCGCGTATCAGAGCCGCTGAGCAGGGAATTTCTGTTGGAGAGCAAAGACCGACCTGCTATTGCTGGAATATTATTCGTCACCATTTTGACGTCGGTGATTGTATTTGGGAGAGTCTTGTCAAGGACGTTTATTGTGAGAAGATTTGGGTATGACGATGCGTTGGCCGTTGTTTCGCTGGTATGTATATGCTTCGATGGTATTTTTTCCTGGTTTCTCCCAACATATGAAGATTGGGGCACTCTGCAGTCTGCTGTATAATAGAGACACACATGCTCACCATCCATCCATCTCAGGCATGTTTGATCGCGTTTGTCGGTCTATGCATCGAGCTCATCACTCTCGGATCGGGTCGTCACTTTGCCTACATCCAATATGTCCTCCCCGTCGACATTGTCATGCGGACCCAGATTCTCGATTTTGTCGCCCACATTGTCTACACAACGGCGCTTCTGCTTTGCCGCGTCTCGGGTCTGGCATTCTACTACCGCATCTGCGGCCTTCACAGAGGCTTCCTGGTTACGATCCGTGCCGTAGGCGGCGTCATCATTGCTGGCTTCTTGCCGCAACTTTTCTTACTGATCTTCCACTGTCACCCCGTGACGGGGCTATGGCCGTATGGCTGGGAGCCGGGCCATGAGAACTATACATGCTTGCAATGGGGGATCGTGTACAGCGTGAATTCGTCCGTGTCGTTGGTGTGTGACTTGCTGCTATTTGGTATTCCGGTGGCCATGCTGTGGATTTTGGAGATGCCGAGGAAGAGAAAGGTGCAGCTGGGATGTATCCTTCTGCCTGGTCTGGGGTGAGCTACATATGCGCCTGTGATGATGTTTTTCTACTGGCGAATGGCGAATGATGACAGCTAACTTGGAGGTTTGCACTAGTGTCGTTGGTATCTCGGTGGCTCGTCTGGTTCTCGTTATCCAGGGGCAGTGGGAAACCGACATGGTATGTTGCGAGTATTTCAAAATGGTGTATTGCCTAAAAAAAAAAAAACCACTCCAAAAAAACTGACCTTGTTTCTCCCCACAGTCCTGGTCTTATAATCCCATGCTTGCAGTCGAAACCTCAGAAATCGGCGCCACTCTCATCGCGCTCTCCATCCCGGGCGTCAAGCCCATCTTCGACAAATACATCCTCAACAAGAACCCGCACACCGAGTCCGGCAACTCAAAATACAACAGAAGCACGAGCAGACGCTCCAAGGGCACTGCCCTCAGCACGCTGCGACTACGTTCACGGCACAGCATGCTGACGAGCCAGGAAAACGCGGCAGTGTACGGGCACGAAGCCAGTGCCAGCTCGCAGCGCGAGGAGAACAACCGGGAGAGTGGAGGGGAGGACGGGATTTTCGTCAGAGTCGATTTTGACCTGAAGGAGGAGGCGCAGCTGGAGATGGGAGAGCGGAAGCCAGGTTCGAAATATGCACCGTACTGAGTTTCGGGGCGGATGGCGATGATCATGATCGGGAGTGGGATAGACCGGCATTACCATAGATGGATTTTACGACACATAGCGTGGGACATGTATAGACGCGACAATTTTGTTGCTTTTTCGATTCTTACTGAAAGCTGAGTAACTATGGAAAAGTGCTTGGCTATTTTGTCAGTTGCAGTTGCAGTTGCAGTTGCGGTTGCAGTTCGTTGCAGCGGTTCATATTGATGTTGTTGCGAGGCTGTTTGCTTGTGTGACGGGGCCATGAGACAGAAAACAACGGAGACGAAACGACGGAAATGAGCCTCCCTGTCAATACGGATGCGACGAAGCAATGCATTGCGACATCCATACTCCGCGCAATACTGTGTACTCTGTATATTGGCGGACTCTGATGTCGGTTTCCATGTTGCCTGCCCGCATTTGTCTGGCGGCAAGTCCGAAGCTCAGCCGGCCTTGCTCGAGTCAAGGCGGCGTGCGGTTCGGCCGCATTGGGGACTTAATGAGTAGAGAGTCCTTCTGTGGACACCCTGTGTAACTTAGCTTACGTACTATTAATGCTCCGTAATTGCAGTTCACCTGAATTATCCTCTCAGCACGCTAGTTAGTGATCAGCTTGTCACCGCTTCGCCTGGCCGTTAGTTGTCCCGTTTACGGAGTAACGACGGAGTACGGAGTACGGAGCACGCCAATATCCTCCATCACTATTGTTCGTCCCTGCGTCCGAAGCGCGAACTGGCCCCAAGGATAATCTCCCGCGAATTTTCGTGCAGCAGAACGGAACGGGGGCTGTGGGATCCGCGGGAAATGCCCATATGGACAGGAAAAGGGAAAGAGAACCCTGGGGGCTCCAGGACCCTTGCGTTTTCTCTTCACGGCGTACATGTAACTAACCACAGTACGGGCATCAGGGCGCTGATAGTTATCTTTCCGTACATCCATTTCCGGCCTCGCCGTTGCCAGCCGCAAGCATTTCAACATTTTTTTTTCCTTGCTTGGCACAGTCACGGACGGACCCATCATACAATCAACCGGCTGAACCAGCACTTACGCTAGCTAGACCTCATTTTTCCGCCCGGGCTCCCGATCAGCCTGGAGCTCACTGTGATACTGGTAACCTGAATTCGACGCCCATGTCCCCTACGGAGCATAATTTCTGGAGTCAGTCCGCCCCAGCGTGGACCCAAGCTGCACTCGCCTCCAGTTGCCATGTGGCTGGCCTTGGCCCGGGACTTACTGCAATGCCATGACTTATCGCTCGAACCAAACTCTTGTAATTATCGCCAGGGTCTTGCTAGAACTGGAGAAAGAAGGGCTCCATTCAGTAAGTAGCCCGGTTTCTGTCGTCGGCAAGCAATCCGTCGTGGCCGTCTCAAAAAGCCATAATAACCTCTTGTTGGTTCCCGTATCCCGCTGTCAAGTTTCATATCCAAGCCACTTTTATTTCCGTCTTTTCAATTGCCATAGTAAAGTTGGCTGTGGTGCACAGCTGAGGATATAACCCACCATTCTTAGTCGGCGCTGGTAGCTGCAACGCAAACCGACATGCGATTATATCAGTACTCGGCCATTGCCACGGCTGTGGTTGCTGGGCTTGCTGCCGCCGGTACAGATGGCTTGTTCGAATCCACACCCACACCCAACTTGATTCCGTCCCAGGAAAATGCTGGATCGGACAAGCTGTTCCCTATGGCGGACTGCAATGGGTTCAGACTGGAGGAGGCGACGATTGACCAAATGCAGAAGGCTATGGAAAATGGCAATTTGACCAGTGTTCAGTTGGTAACCTGTTATATGACGAGAGAGTTCCAAACACAACAGTATATCAAGTGAGTCCTTTTCGTTGGCGC
>JASWJB010000437.1:0-29206 GCA_032433595.1 Conoideocrella luteorostrata
CCCCCCCCCCCCCCCCTGGGTGTTGGCAAAGATTATAATGCTGTTTCTTTCAAAACTTCTTAGACGAAGGGTTCGAGTTCTACGCCTTTAGCAACATTAAAGCAACAGCACCAAGTCCGGAAGTCCAATTGCGGAATTCTCACGGCCATAGCAAATCCTCCACATGGAACCATCCACTAGTTAGTTAGGAAGCAGCTAATAATACTCCGTACCATCCGTTTCATTCTTCATGTTGTGTGCTAACATCCAAAGGAAGCCTGTAACGCGCGGCATTGTTCCTGGCGGAGAGGCAGCCTCAAACCTCTGCGAAGGAACAATTCCGTGGTTCCGCTCTGTGGGCTGAGATACCCCTGCCAATTCGCCGGTTCGATACTGGATTGGATACGTGTAAGCGAGCTGGAGGTGCGGATAAATTGCAACCGTAGTTACGACACATACTCCGTACGGTAGGCCTCAAGCAATGGATGGTGGCCAGGTGCGGCTGAAGCACTTCGCCTCTCCTCTGTGACTACGGTAATATCACGGCTTTGTACCTGTCCACGCCTGAACGAGATATAAATCCACAAACCTAGATATCAGGCACCGCAGGCATTTCGAAATCCATTGAAAGCAATGCGACAAACTGACTTGTTCGCCAAGGAGCAAGGGTATGGTCGTTGAGTTGGACTTCGCAACGCAACCCCGGAGGGGTAGCTTACACGACGGAACTTGTTGGTTCTACAATGTAGAATAGAACCGCCAAACTAGGCTGAAAAGGGATAGTCTTGATGTTTGTCGAGATGAATACCGGAACAGAGTGCTTGGTGTCACCATTGCCTGACCTTTGCAACTCTGCCGCTTGTTATGCAAGTGCGTCGACGGACTGAGTATAGTATACTTCCTCTGACGGCGCCCTTTTTTCTTTTCTTCTTCTTTTTCTAAACGCAAATAAAAAGAAATGAGAACTCCAAAATCACCCTGTACTCGTTATTAAGCCCGTCTTTTGTTTCCGCAGCAATCATCGCCACCAGAGCCGTCATGTTTTGTTGCTTCAAGGGTTCCTCCAGGACGGCTTCCTCTTCGAAGTTCGAGCACTATAAAGCCCCTCAGTTTGGCATCGAAGACATTCTCCTACCGCGATCGCACCTGGCCGAAGTAAATAAAGAAGGCCATCTCGCCGGCCGAACGATAAATCCCTTGGGCCGCTTCCAAATCAGGCTCCTATTCAACGCTAAACATGTGGAAAAGGAATATGAGCGCGTCCACCTCCTTCTTCCTACCGAAGCCCTTCACCAGCGTCTTCAAATAGACTTCAGGCTTCCAAAGGAGGACTACCGCACCTGCTCAAACGTTCTTCTCAACTTCAACGACAGTGATCCCGGCAAATCCGCAAAGGCGACACATCTAGTAGTCTTGAAGTCGCCGTACGGTCATGGCCTGAGAGTGGAGTACACCTTCCCGTACAATGAGGTAGACGAGATGAAAGAGGTGATAACGACCATGATCACATCTATTAAATGGGTCGATCGTAACACGTTCTGCAAGAATGTTTCCAGTCGTCTGCATGGTTCATGGGTGAATATTTCGAAGGGAACCTCGGAAGCGGCGGATGATGGTAAACCTGGCGTGAGAATTGTGTCCAAGAAGACAATGAACTTTGATGAGGAGCGGAGCTTCACCCTTGTGCATGTCGACATTCGCCGCTCGGCTGAGAACTCGAAGCCAGATGAAGATGACGATGAGAATGATGAGCATGAAGTGGTTGATTCTCGCGCTGGCATTTTTGACGTGTATGAGAATCCGGACGGACAGTCGACATTGGTCCTGCTTGATGATGAACTCACCATGGAGGGCGCTTCCGTGAAACCCCTTGACTTTGATGAGGGCAAGTTTACTATGGGCGGAGAGACGTGGTCCCACCAGATGAATTAGGAGAGCGGCGAGGAGAGGCACGGTTGGGGATGAATTATGTGACAATGTCTATTATGGTTTTGTAGTATTAAATGTCTACTTTAATGTCTTCCTAATGATGGCACCGAGGCCTGCCAGAGGCGGTCTCAGTCCATTTGACGCTGGCAACGCTTAAGCCATCCATGGTCATGATGCCGAGATCTAAATATGGAGAGTAAACTAAACATAACAATGAACTACTTAATGAAGATTGCCCGCCTTGTTTATCCTCGATTTCTGCGTGTTTCTAGTATCGCGTTACATTGATACACTATGGTAAACAACGAAACGACAATGTTGTCCAGTGTCAGGACCATTTTTGCATTTTATGTGCATATAAAGACGGAGAGATCCAACCATTGACTCTTGCAATGTCATTTAAATTGACAAGGAGGAAGCGTACGCGGCCCTCGGTATGAAAGATGAGGAAATAAGTAAAGAATAGCCTATGTAAGCCGGCCAGGTATAACTCGCCTCAACACCAATTCGCATCATAAGCACAAAGTATGCTGCGCAGTTTTATATACATTTTAATCATCACTCAAGATATTAATCATATTCCCCCGTACACGGTGTCTACAGTGCATAGTTCTCAGTATGCAAGAAAATCTCTTCCAACTCATCATCGCCCCAAATCTCAGCCTGCAACCTTGCCACTGTGTTGGCCACGCCGACTCTCATCCCCTGTGGACCACACACAAACACTGCGGTTCTTCTGCCAAGGATACCTCTTCCATCCTGGCCGCCTGTTGCCCACTCTTTAAGCATGTAGCCCAAGTCAGGACGGCCGTATTCCATGCTCCATCCGCCATCAATTTCGTGAGGGATAGGGAAGGCGGATCGCATGAGGTTCTTTTGGAACTCCGTAGGTGTCTCGGGGAACCCAAAGTCGAATCCTGCTGGCGGACCAATAGTTGACAGAGGTCTCTGTGCGGTGGCAGCGGCGTCAAGGAAGGTGGAGTTTCTCAGGTGGGCGAGCTCTGGGGCTCGAACGGGATAGGCGTGATCCTCGCTCTCGGTGACTTCCAATGTTGGTTTGTTGGCATTGGGGGGAGCGTAGTTGAAGTGAGGAGGGTTCTCTTTGTGAAGAGGGGGGAAGTGAAACTCTTCGGGCTGTTGATGCGCTTCTTCGTCTTGTGGCTTTTTGTCTTCGGGGTACCCGTTGGGTCCGATCCGGTTTGGAGGGGGGCCGGGAGGAGGAGGAGGGTACTGATGAGGTTGGAGGTATTTTTGCTGAGGGAGGGCAGTGATGCGGTCCTCCTCCTCAGCTCGAAGCTCGCGCTCTCGTTCCGGATCGCCTTGAGCCTCGGCTTGAATAAGAGCTGAGTTGCGCTTCGAGGCAATACCTGCCACAAAACCATCAAGTTTATCATGGAGCATGTGGTTGAGAGCTCTAGGGTTATGACCGTTGATGGGAGCTGTCATCTCGCCACCGGGACGTTGACGAACAGCTCCGGTAATAAAGAACTTGCAGGTAACGCTCTCAGGAGGGGCTGATTCTCGACAGATGCGCAGCTCTTCGCGGAACCAATCCATGGCCTCAAATCGCTTGAAAGCCCACACCACAACGACCTTTCTGGTGATGGCTTTGCCGTCGCGCATACGCTTGATGAGATTGAGCAACTGCGACATCAACGACGTAATGCCGCTCCCTCCGGCCACGAGAATGCAAGTGTCAAAAGCAGCTAGTTCTCTGCGCATGCCACCATAAGGCCCGTCTAGGAATGCGCGATAAGTATGAAATGGACCTTTCGTAATGGCAGTATCCAAGACCTTGCGGGTGAAGCCTTTAAATGGCTTGAAGACGAGGACACAGTCGCGGTAGTTCTCGCCGTATTCCGACGGAAAATCTTCACTACACAGAGAAGAAATAGTGAAAGGGTGGTTGTCGAGAAGTGAAATACCAGGCATCCGAAGGTAGACGTATTGACCAGGCTTCCAGCGCATCTGGGTGGGAATAGTGATTTTGATGGCGTTCTCTGACATGAGAGTAACGGCGGCTTCGTCTCCAACCATGAAAGCTGCACGCCATGGCTTCGTCCAGTTCAGTTTGAAGACTCTCAAGAGGTAGGCAAATGCCCATATAGCTACGGTTGCGTAAAGATAGTCCCAGGTCAGAAGTGCATTCTTCGTATGCCAGAACAAAAGCCCAACGTACGCGATTCCGGCTGGGATATGAACAATGACAAAGACCTCATACGCAACCCGTCTGATCCAAGGCAGTGATGCCACACAAAGCCAGATCAAAGGTACGATACAGGCAACGCCAGTACCGTATATCATCCCGCTGCCATCGGGGAAGATTTGATTGAACACGGTCATGCCGCCATCCTCCCATACGGGCTGGATATAGAAAGGAATCATGTGTACCAAGGAAAGGAAGAGGCACAGGTATCCCAGCCATCGATGAAATACGTTCAGCCGCTCTGGTCCAATGCCAATAATCATGGTGAGGACATTGGCTTTCATGCTGGTCACGACGATCCAGGGTGTCATGGCGACTGCTAGCATGCCTGACCGAATGGCAACAGGTGGCGAGCCGAATCGAATACTGTCCCAGTACAACGGCTGCTGCAGAAAGCAGTATAGAGTAACAAAGACGAGAGCGATGAAGCCACATGCCAAAACAGCAAGCGATGAGAATGTAAAGCGGTGCTTATTCCACACGATATCTGGAATAGGTCGATAAAAGACCCATCGAAACAGGGCTAGGGTATCATTCACGACGCCGACAGAAGAAAAGTGAGCCTTTGGGCGAAATTGATTATTCCCGAAGCCAGGACCGTCCGGGAAGAATTGCTGTGATTGACCACTTTGCATGGCGATGTGGTAGTCGGCCTCAATAGTGTATAAATTTCGATAGTGGTCCTCGACTTCTTGCTTGTAAATGGCCTGACGAATCTTATCCTGCCAATAGTGCCACATGCGCACAATCAGAACGCAGCCCATCAAGCTGAGAGCGAAATATGTCCATCCCAAACCATATTTGCCGGATTGGCTCCAAGGGTCAACAGCGTTGGCTTGGACAAGTCCGGGGGGGCTCGTGGTTGTTAAAGGAATCTTGATGCGCTTCGTTAGGTGGTGGGACAAGGAGCGGCCGACTTGAGCGGCCGCATCGCGAATGGATGTGGGCTGGAAACTTGGAGCCATTTCGACCAGCGAACGGTGGCTTTAACATAAGAAGAAGGACAAGAATGATATCGGCGAGAAAACGCAAGCCTATGCTGCACTCAAGGCCAACATGAATGGCTCGGCTGCGCTTTGCGCCTTTCTCCCGATGCTGCTGCTTTGTCGGGTTGCGTTCGTGTTATGTGATGTAGCAGCTACTCCTTTGTTGAGTTGATTGTATAGCGCTGTAAGTCGTACTAACTAGGCCGTACTAAAAGAGCAGAGAAAAGTAAATTTCAATGGAGCTTCGTAAACGACAGTACGAGTCACAATAAATCACAAGCAGAAGGAGGATGAAGGCCAAGTAAGGTGAAATCGAGCGGTGGGGATTCGACGACGATGCAGTTACGGAGCCAGGATAATATATCGATATCGGCTAGGGCCACCGCGGCAGACACGGGACAAGGGCAGAGGAAGAGAGCCTCTCCACAGCTTCAAGGGTGGATGAAGAGATGTAAACCGTTGAGAGCGACATTGCTCAAATCGGCCGGCTGCGGGACACATTGAAAGAAAGCTACACCGTAATGAGGAAAAGAATAGTGGCGACAATGTGCCAGTACAACATCAGCGGCTGATCTTGTTCCGAGATTGGTTGGCATGGGAAATGCATCCCGCAGATGGCAGCGACTGGTCACACACACAGACGGACAGGGAATGGATGAGTTGGCGCGATGAAGTGGACAAGGTAGACGAGCTGGACGAGGTGTGAGCAAAAGTGTGGGTGACGGTTGATGGGTGACATGTACGGTCGACCACCCCGGAAGAGGATGGACCACATGTTGAACGTTGGGGTGAGAGACAAGAGTCAATTAAGAAAATGTGTTTTTCTGTCTTTGTTTTTTGCCAGACTGTCAATCTCATAGTTGAAGGAATGGGATCTGCTCTACTCCCTACTCCGTATTAATAGAGTTGTTAGCATTTATTGTTTTCAATTCTTTTTCAATTCTTTTTTTTTTTAAAAAAAAAATAAAAAATGTCCTGCTTCCCAGACTCTCTTCCAACAAGCCATCACACGAAAGTGCGCGTAAGAGCGACCTGCTGCTAGCAATCTGTAGTACGGACAGAAAGGGGGAAGGTCACGATGAGGACGTTGGATTTGGCTGACACTTCCGCAAAGAGCGTGCTCAGACTGTGGAGAGGGGAAACAACATCGACGACAAGGGTGGCGAGGGGATAGTCCTAGTACTGCTAGCAGCAGCGATGCTGGGGGCCGTCAGTGGCGAGCGTTGGTTGATCTCTGCGCTGTGATTCGGCAGATGGCGGTGGCTGCCGGACGCTACAGGGAAGCCACGGCGACCCTCTGCGGGACGGGCGCTAATAGACGGTGCGTGATTCGCCCAATGTTTAGAGGCGGGATGTGAAAGCCAGGGCTCTTGCTCTCAGCACCAACATCCTCGGCGTTCTGGCATCAGTGGGCAAGCAGGCGGGTGAAGAATTACACGACCCCTCGATCACTGTGGCTGGGCAGACCGAAGGGTCGTGTAATTTTTCACCGCATGGCGAGGAAGCACGCAAGCTACTGACCTGGTACGGAATCAAATGTACGGAGTACTAAAGACAACCAATCTTTTGAACTTATTCCCAGACCCATATCAGGCCTGCATCCAACATAGCGTTGCATTTTTTAAGCTCTGTTGGTAGTGTAGTCCTCCATGGTTCCGGTGTCCAAATAAGTCTCCGTCCTGTTGAATGAATTTACAGGCCGCAATGCATTTCAGAGCAAATCCGCCTCCTCTCAAGTTAAACCCAAAAAACCATCTTAGTCTCCTCCCCCTTTCGCCTGGATCATCGTCTTGAGCTAGCTTGCTTTAGTTACTTGGCAATATGAGAATTTAAGCGCCCGCAAGTCACACCATGCATCAAATGCAGCCACGGTGAATATTGATATCACGATATTGGAAGTAAGCGACAGGTGGCGTTTTTTTTCTCTTTTCTTTATTCCAGTTTCAGGGGGGAAAGCGATTTTTATGTACTCCATACCCTGTACAAGGTTTACAATACATAATGCCATATATCCGTAGACTGCTTTCTAGCCCAGGCTACTCTGTACATTTGTGCTAAAATATGATTTAGCATAGGCCATTTTAGCTACGCAAAGGCGCGTTTGTAACAATGGCGATTTCAGTCAGTAGTGAGTTACACGCATGATGAAGAAATAGAGGCGCAGAAAAGACCAGTGGTAATGTCCACGCAACATTTTTTTTTCTGCCATGTACGGAGTATTGAGTATATGGATTTTACAAATTTCCGAAAGTGACTCTTTCTTCGAGGTATAGCTCTAGCCTTGTGCCCCGCCAATGCCACCGCTCATGGTCTAATTGGCTGCAGTTTGGCTAGCTTTGCATTTGGCTCCAACGAGGCTGAGGCCGACTTTTCTTACATCTTGTGCGTCAAAATCCTGAGCAAAGACGTCTATCGCCATTCAGCAGCAGCTTTACGCTCCGCCCAACTCGTACGGCTACACAAGTCTAATCAGGAGACTCGTTTTGACATATCCAACCCTCCATTTGAGATCTCTAGCATGGCGCCACCAGTGGGCCTATCCCGTGCTACGTTTGCAAAGCTTTCTCCTCATCCATATCTGCTCGCCAACCTCGAGCCCTCCGATGATGATGTGCCGCCCGCACGAAGCAATGGTCGAGCCCCGGATGAAGTTCGCCCAACTACAATCAACCTGTCGAGCTTATCTCATCCTCACGGCAGCTCCCTCGTTCGAATGGGAGACACAACGGTCATATGCGGCGTTCGCGGCGAGACCCTGTTGACTCGAGACATTCCCAACTATCGTGCATCAAACACGGATTCCGAACTGCATGAATACGATCTTCTCGTACCGAATATTGAACTGGCTACGGGATCTGCACCACAATTTCTGCCAGGAGGGCCTCCCAGTACCCTTGCTCAGACTCTTAGTACTAGGATATACTCGCTTCTCCATGGCTCAAATATCTTGCAGCCGGATGATTTGCGAATATGGCATACGAGACCATCAGAGCGTCTAACTACCGATGACGACAACATGGACGAAGACGACGAGCATAGTGATAGCCAGAGCGGCGAAGCATATGTCGCAGCGTACTGGGTCCTCTACATCGACATCTTCTTCATATCTTTTGACGGTAACCCCTTCGACGCGGCTTGGGCGGCTACGCTAGCTGCATTGCGGGACACAAAAATTCCCACAGCACGTTACGACCCAGATCGCGGGTTGATTCTCTGCACAAGAAAAGATCCCAAGCTTCTTAACATTACAGGCATGCCCGTGGCTTGCACAGCTGTGGTTTTCACGGGGAAAGAGACGGATCGACCTTCTGACGGAAAGTTTTGGCTCCTTGTGGACCCCGACCGGCTAGAAGAGTCATTATGTGATGAGAGTCTCACAATCGTCGTCGATTGTCAGGGGGGCAGCGTCAACATCTTGTCGATATCGAAGCATGGGGGGGTCGTTTTGACTCCCAAATTGCTGAGATCAGAGGGCCTTTTGAATTGGGCGAACCAGAGGTGGAAAGGCGTAGTAACAGCAATTACAAGTGACTAGAGATGACAAAATGGAGAATAGTTTAATACCCCAAGAAATCAGACACGGTGAATACGATTCATTCGCCAGCCAGTGACCAGCTTGTGGCGTAGTTAGGTACAGCTAGAAACATTACGACGACTGCGAGAGTTGCCCCAAGCGAATGCTTTGTAGTGGCATGTATCGACCATTCGAACCACCCTTTCAGACTTTATTCTAGGGCAGTAGATACCGGCTGACAGATTAATCTGCCGCTCTTTCAAATAAATTGCAATGAAGAATTTATGACTCGCAATGCCACGTACGCAGTGGCACACAATGCATTGCGTGTGTAAAAGAGCGGGTGAATAAAGAAAAGGAAAGGAAACGAGGGAAAAAATCAGCCAACTCAACTTTAGCAGTAACGCAGCCGCTAAGCCAAAAAGGATGAGCTGTTGCCCCGCCACAAGAACTCTCCGGACTGCAAAAACTCTCCATCCGAACCCGCATGTACAAAAAAGTTTCATCTTTTCCTTCCCACACTTGCGTTCACTCCGCCTCCTCCGCACCATGGAATCCCTCTCAGACACAAAGTGGGATGTAGTGATCAGCGGCACAGGGCTTCAGCAGTCCCTTCTCGCCCTGTAAGCTTCGGATTCCATTGGCTTTGCTATGCTTCTGTCCCAACTGGCCTTGCGCCTGTGTTGCTGACCAAACCAAAAAGAGCTCTTTCGCGGTCGGGAAAGAATGTCTTGCACATCGATCCCAACGAGTACTACGGCGACTCCGAAGCTGCCCTGAGTCTGAAGGATGCTGATGAGTGGGCTGAAAGACATGCTGCCATGGATGGCGACGGTCTGTTTGCTGCCGCGCAAGTGAAGCGGGAGGGTGATGATGGCCTTGCCGCATCCCGATCATATAGCCTTGCGTTAGCACCACAATTCATACATGCTCGGTCCGAGCTACTGAATCAGCTCGTTTCGTCAAAGGCGTTTCGGCAGATTGAGTTCCTGGCTGTTGGCTCTTTCTTTGTCCTCCAGCCAGGTTCTGAGTCGACCTCGCTTGAGCTGAGTCGGATACCTTCGACGAGAGAAGATGTCTTCTCCAATACCGTTATTCCTTCCCGTGCGAAGCGCTCGTTGATGAAATTTCTGAGGTTTGTTCTTCAGTATGATTCCGAGCCGCAAGCCCAGCTGTGGAAGTCGAATGAATCAGATCCCTTAACTGAATTCCTCGAAAGAGAGTTCAAATTGGATTCCAATCTGCAATCATACGTTGTCACCCTGACTCTTTCCCTGGATGGGAAGATCTCAGTCGGAGCCGGCCTGGCTGCCATTAGCCGCCACCTTAAGTCGATGGGTGTATTTGGGGCAGGCTTCGCGGCTGTCTATCCCAAATGGGGTGGGCTCTCAGAGGTGGCTCAGGTAGGTTGTCGAGCCGGTGCTGTCGGCGGTGCTGTTTATATGCTAGGCGTAGGCCTGTCTGGCGTACAACGCACCTCGTCGGGCGATGAAGATCAAGTTGAGATCTCACTCACCAACGATGTGACGGTCAAGTCCAAAATTCTAATAAGCAACGCTGCTGCAGCTTCAAGCAGTAGCGTTCGTATCAGCAGATTGATAGCAGTTGTCAGCACACCTCTCTCGTCAATGTTCGAAGTGGTAATTCAAGGTGCCCCAGCACCATGTGTCGCAGTCGTAGCGCTCCCAGGAGGGTCAATCTCTGGTGAAGATGGCACCCTCTCTCAATACCCTATTTATGCCACGGTTCACTCTAGTGATACTGGAGAGTGTCCAACAGAACAATGTAAGTGTTGCCTCGTTCTTTTTTCTAATTCTTTTACTATGCTCGGATGAACCATCACAAACGAATACTTATCTACATTGTCTGAATTACAATGACGATTATTATCTCTGACAACCTGATGCAAATTCTTATGTTCAACTCGATTTTGTTCAAGCGTATGTTCAAACCAGCTTGCTAATGCATGACACATAGGCACCATATACTTGACCACACTCACCACATCAAACTCTACTTATTTACTAGACACTGCCCTCAGGTCGCTGTTAGCTGCTTCCTCTGAATTCGAGCCACCCAAATGTCTCTGGCGAATGCAGTACGAGCAGATGTGTGGCACTGGTTCCTTCATCGTAGAAAATAACATAGGAACATTCGAATGCATTACTCCTGATCTGTCTTTCAACGATTCTATATTAGAGCCGGTACAACAAGCTTGGCAAGTTATCACTGGTAAAGACGATGACGAATATATGAAATTCGAAGATAGAGAGGGCATCAACGATGACGACGATGCATTTTAAAGCTATTGAGTTATAACGACCATGAATCCATGTTAATGAATAAAGAAACATACAAATAAGAAACGCGTCCAACCGCCTGATGTGAGTCTCCATTGCCAGCCCAATGTGAACTGTGTGTCCTGTGAAACGCCGTATGCCTCTCTTCCAAGCGTAAATCCTCCGCCCATCAGCTCCCAAAGTCTCTAAAATGGAAAAGAAAGGAAGATTGCCGACGTATTTACCCGTAAATAAAAAAAAACACCTTATACCTAGTCGAAGTTCCGTCTTCGTGCTATATGGTCGGACGGTATTATCGATCCAATGCTCATGACGCCGCGCATTTTCGCGTTCAACCCAACTGCAGTGCTTTATCCGACCGAGATAACGAGTTGCAAAGTCGTCCGTCCATTGGAAATCCATGAACAGCTTGACGACCGCTCTCATACTAAACGCAGAGAATGAGACAAAAGAATAAAAAAAAGGGGGGCGGGCATGGAAACTGTACTACTGAGACTTCATGTAAGGTTTCCTCGCCGCATACTCCGTAGTCAATGCCCATAATAAATACGCTCAAAATGCCTCGAAAAATGTCATGACTCCATGTACGTGATGCTTTTGCGTATATTTTTTATGAGCCGAGCCCGACATAGATTTTCCCGAACGGCTCATTGTCGTCTATGCCGTCTTGTTGAACAGAAATAACGTTCTTTGTCGCGAGTGTAAGCACGTGAAGGAAGGCCTGTGTTGCGATAGCTTTGCTGTGCTGTCCTGGTGTGGCAAGTTCGTCAAAGTCAATCCAGCGCTTGTGCTGGTCGTCTTGAGATGGAGCGACTCCAAGATTGGCAGCTCGTCTTGCAGCGTAACCCAAAAATTGGTGGGTAGAGGTATCAAGCCCAGCGTCAGAAGTTGGTGTGTTTGTTTTATCGCCAGCATCAATATTCAGTGCCTCCTGGCGATCGTCAGAAACAGCTGAAGAATGTTGGGGATCAAGACCCAGCGGTACGAATGCTTCTTCGATAGGATCGCTATGTCGTTCAAGGGAGCCGACGAGACTCCCTCGCCCATGCAGCGGGCTAGGAGCAGCCATGGATTTCTGTGCACTCCCTGGAGCACGTGTGGCGGATTCAGGTACCGCAGAACCTTGTCTGCTCCACGGCATAAATGATGAAGAATGCTTGTCTTCCAATGCAGTTTCTGCTTCCCTTCCGATTTCTGGAGCAGTTTCCTCGCCGAAGTCAAGTCCTCCTCCGAAACCTGTAGCTTCTCCTCGTCCGAACTCGTCTCCCAGTTCTAAGCGCTGCCTTACACTCCTTGCATCATTTTCTTCCAGGCCAAAAGCCTCTGGGGACTTGCGGCGTCTTCCTCTCTTGACGTTGATATCTTCTATTTCATCAGCGACGAGTCCAAACAGATGGGCTTTCAGGGCGGTGCCCGCCAAATCAGCCGACAGGGGATGTTCAACGCCGAACTTTTGCTCTAGAATCCCAATGTCAGAAATCCCATTATTATACATGAGCGCCAGCGCGTTCTTCTTAGCTTTGGCCAGAGATGTGGCTTTCGCTCGCTTTCGCGCTGCGTCCATGTTGAACACGTAGTTTTCAGTCCAACCACGGAACTCATCCCGTGAAATTCGGATCTCCTCATCAACCATTGCTTTCAGCTTTCGTCGTCGAGCTGCACGCAAAGGGGCCGATGATTTTGCCGTTTCAGTGGTGTCGGTGGTGAGTGTAAGTGCGTCAGTGTTGGCCTGCTCGCCGGCCTGGCGGGTTGAGACCCGTTCAGCTACCGAAAATGCAGCTTCGCCAAAATCAAGAATGTCCTCATCGTGAGGGTATGTACCAATTTGCTGCCGAACATTTCCAACTCTTGGTAAAACTGCCTCAGCAGCATGCAGTGGATCTGGGCTAGTTCCACGCAGAGGAGGCAGCTCGGGTTCTGCGTCCACGATGCTGACCAAGTTCCCGTCAGCATCGAAATCAAGATCGATACCACATATTGGATCAATTTCATCGTCGGCAAAGGGCCTGAAGTCCGGCATAGTGTCTGCCTCGTGGAATGCTTTATTGAATGGTGAGCTGTTGCATAGATCACCCGGCAGCCGATAACTCCCAATAGAGTGTGATGAGGGAGGCAGGTCCAGGCCGACAATGCTGGACCGGCGGCTGGTGGATGCACTGAGCAAAGCCGTGCGGTCAAGTGGTGACATCTGCGAGAACTTGTTGGCTGACTCTTGTGTAGACATGAAGTTGAAAGAGCTGTCATGACCAAGCAGCTCCTCCAGCCTGGGAAGAGCTGCCATTAGGTCGAACTCAGGATCATCGTTGAGGACGATCTGGTGGCGTCTGCGTTTTATTAAGTCAATGTTTTTTTGTCTTTTGCTTGTGTGTAGCGGAAGCAGGGTCACTTACTTGGCCTTTCCAGCCTTGGGGTCCGTTTCGCTCGTATTTATAGAGCGAAAGAAGGTCATCATATCTGATTGAGTCTTCTCGGCATCTGAAAGGACATAGTCACATTGGTGGGAAAAGACGCGAGAAACCCCAAACAAAAGATTTCCCTGAAGCCGTAGGGCGAGAGGGGCACCCGGATCAAGGATTTTTTCACACGCTTTAGGAACATTGACTTGCTGGATCGTCTTTCTGTTCAGCTTGCGCTGGCTTCCTTTCCCAACTGTTGCGACGAGCCTGGGAGACATTAGCAAGATATCTGAAGCACCGCCGCACATAAAAGAATGCATTATAGAGTATATTCTACCATATCGTCGCAACGCCATGCTGACTATTGCTCAGTACTATGCAAATGCGTATCAGTATACTGCAATAATGCCGGACAGCGAGCACGTTACCAGCCACTTACCTTCGTGACTGTAAAACATGACCACTCCGCAATAACGCCACCGATATAAGTTAATACAAGCTAAACTATTCAGAGCCGAATGGTATACGGTTAAATGTGGTTGTATAATAGTATCAGGAGTCCCATGTATATAGATGTCTCCAGAGTCGGCGCGTCCAGGTGTTCCGCTGGTGTATATACGGAGGTTTCTGCCGAAAGGGAAGAATCAAAATTCGGCAGTCTTTGATGAAGGATCCCACGACGCGTTGAGACACGCCATAGCAGCGGCTCCTCCGAGTACTTGAAACCAAATTCAGAACCAGCTGGCGATTTATAGCAACCAGCTGACGAGTTTTGGCGTTGCGGTTTGTAGGTTGTAGCTGGCAGCTGGCAGCTCTCGAAAGCCGGGGGGATGCCATTGATGACTACGTAGAATAGGCCGACCGACATGCTCAAGTTGTTAAATGACTCCCATTCACCTATTGTGTTCACATGGAATGTTTCAAGATGCTTCCACGATATCATGTATGCACTGTCGAAGGGACACCACCCCACAGACTGAACATCTCCAAGATCAGTTTGGGCAGATGCCACAGTTTGTGTGCAGTATAGTTACGCTCCTGCATCCCACACAGCAGTGACGTATCTCCCCGGCTGCGTTGGCGCTGCAGCTGAGCTGAGGCTGCGCCAGTAATAGGGACGGAAGGAAGCAAGCAAGCAAGGGCATCATCGTCGTCATCGGCTGTGTGAACCCTTAAGTGCCCAACCCATGAGATCCAATGAATGTCGGGAGCTTTCTGCAGACACAATCTGCTGCAGCGTCCGTGCTTGCGGCTTGAACGGCACGACGACTGCATCAATGCGCGAGCTGATGCTTGTTGTATTGCATTCTGCACAGTTGACAGCCCCCAGCCGAAAGCCTCACGCCGGACACCAATACCTGCCGCACTATTGCTGTCTCTGTGCGGAGCTGATTCCGGGGAGACCCTGGCATCGACTGTAGCTGGAAACCTAGCTGACAACCGCCACTACAGGTTTTGACCACTGCAGATTGGCCAGCAGCTAAACTAGCTGGAGTGCTATTATAACTAGTGGCTGAGTACTTACTGCATGGAGTAGCTTGCCGCCTCATCCACAGGCGTCTGCCACAAACGGACGTCATTCCTCCAGATACGGAGTACTCGGTAACTAAGTGGCTACAGTTTTTGCATCTTCAACATGGCCTCCGACATCCTTGGTAGATGAAAAATCTTGCTAGGTAAGCATCTTGGATCCTCCAACCGGTGAACAGCCCGACAAGGCTAACGTAGAGGAGGCAATTGAGTGCGGACACTGGATACGACACCGCCAGACACAACGACTGACTACCGAACCATCAAGTGTGCCCGCTCTGCGTGCTCGCTCTACTCCGTGCTAGCTAACTAACTAGCTACCACACCATCAGCGACCATACCACTGACTACACCACTGACTGCACCACTGACCACACCACCACGTGCTGGGTAGCCATAGATCTAGATGAATCCCACCAACCGCCATTTTCGTGCCGCCCCAAATAGCTCCATGTTCTAGCTCCTCTGCTTGGCAGCTTCTGTGTGTACCTAACTAATGCTGCCGTGCTGTTCTTGCAGAAGAGACGGTTTGCCTTGCAAGGTGCTTCCGTTGCACCTCTCCGTTCGGATTCTATCCGTTGCCGTCAACTGGCTTGCTTGCCCCGTCGTTGTCATCACTCAACGCCGGGAGACGTGAGACACCTCCATCGATATTCTGGTGCATGTCCATGTCGCACAACGCCCGCAAATCCTGCTACGTACAGTAGAAGAATCTTGAGGCCGAATTTAATTACATCGCTGTGATCCGGCCCAACTTGAGCATCGGTTACCATTTCTTTTGCTGTGCTCTTGCTGCTGTGGGTGAATGCTGGTCAGCCCGTCTCCGTCTCGCCAACTCCAGAGACCACGCCTGTGGCCCCATCCCCATCCTCATCCTTCGCCTTGCGTCAGCCTCATCTCAATCTCATCATCAACCACCATCTGCCATCTGCCGTCAGTCATTTCTCGTTGTCATTTGCCATCAACCGTTCTACCATCCATTACCATCCACGCATGTATTCTGCGCTTACTTGCGCCGACGGGAAATAACCACCAGCCCACGACGTCTTCACTCTGACCCCGGCGCCATTGAATCAAAAGCAGCCTTTGTGCTTTCCCCAGCAGATGCTATGGACCCTGCTGGGGTGAACCACAGCTTCGGCATGAGCAACGCCCCCGCGACTGCATCATCATCTCATGCTTCGACTAGCCCATCCGCACCAGCTTCCGTGACTAGTCCTTTGAGCAATGATGCCCAGCGTGGCACAAACTCCGGCAACGGGGCCGGAATCAAGCGACGGTCTCCAATCGCATGCCGACGGTCAGTCAAACCCGCACCTATCTGTCTCATCTTGCATTGGCCTCTTTCGGTGGCTCTTTGCTTTCGTTAGCCGGTGAGAAAGCATTCGTTAACACCGTGTTGGTACAGATGCCGTCGAATGAGAAGTAAATGCGTTCACGAGAAGGGACAGCCTCCGTGCAAGACATGTTATGAAGCTGGGATTTCTGCTGAAGACTGGTTAGTGGAGTCGCACCAACACCCTCAAGTAACCAACAAGCGCATTGTTAACGCTCCAGTGTCCTCTTGTACAGCATATTTCCAGTTAGAGGACAGCCTGACATGGATCGGGAGTACAGGCACCCTCGTACAAGAGCAGACAAATCCAACAAGAGTGGCTCAGGTAATGCCACTAAACCACGTCGCTCCGTCGTGAACGTGTCAAGCGTACCGCAACAGCGTCTCGCTGACAATTGGGAGGGCCTTCCTCCCACGGAGGATCTCATTGATGGAGTAAACCTATTCACCAAACAATACTTTCAGCTCGGCTTTATCCCCAAGGAACAATATCCAGAGCGCTTGCGCAAAAACCTCCATTCGACTAGTCTATTCCTGCTGATGAGTATTCTCAGTATATCAGCACGACTTAGCCCTGCGTTCAAATTTCGTTATGGAAATGGTGTTAAAGCTGCCGAATATTTCATGGAGAGGGCTTCATCCATTGCAAATGAAGAAATATATCAGGAGCCCACTTTGGAGAGATGTCAAGCGTTTTATCTCTTAAGTATTGCCCAGCAAGGCAGTGGCGAGCGCAGTAAGAGCTATGTAGGTTGTTGGTCACACCCCAGTCTTAAAAAAGCAGCTACTAACAGGAGTCTTCCAAGATTAACATGGGCATTGCTATGCGAATGGCAATTCTCATGCATCTCCACCGCGAGGAAACGTATCATGTACCAAATCCGACACCTGAACTCATCATTCGTGCCGAATCAGCTCGCCGTACTATTGTAAGAGACCTTCACTAGGGAAATGCTCTTTGTCTGCCCAGATTTATCCTCTGACATATTTTGGTGTTAGTGGATGTTACACAGCCAAGACAATCTGCATTCTGGACCCCAGTCCCCTGTATCGTTATGCGCTGGTGATATCACCACCATGCTGCCCTGCAACGAAGAGGATTTTGCGCATGGTCGTGAACCTAGATCGCGAGCTGCCCTGGACGGCACCCCGCCGGCCATGGACAATCCTAAATTGATTCGAGATCCCGGTCGATCACTGTTCGCAACACTAATGCAGGTTCATGACTGGTGGGGCCTTGTTGGACGACGTGCTGTTCGATATAGCAAAAGCCCGAAACCGTGGGATACAGAAAGTGAATTTTCAAAAACGGCAAGAAAGCTTCGGGAGTGGGAACAAGACCTACCACACGAACACGGCTGGAGCCCGTTTCTATTCAAGGGTTACAAAGCAGACGGCCAAGAGTTGGCATATCTATGTGTGACTATGATGACGCGACTATCCAACATTGTGCTTCGCAGACCGTACCTGATAGAGTTGGTTACCCCAGTCAATTCTGAACTTTTTTTTTTGGAGGCTTCTCTCGAGACATCTAACATTTCATTCGCAGCATTATTAAACCTGATAGGAGAGACACTACGAAACAAGCCTTTTTCAAAGCCATGTCCAACGAGATATTCGTCAACGTACGATGTTTATATGAGCAAATAGACGTCCAATTTACCAATCGTTCTCCGAATGAAAGCGTTGGTGCGCAAATCGCCGCATTCTGCGTCTATAGCTGCGGCCTGTTTTCGACTTATTTGTGCAAATATCCAGACAGTTAGTACTCATGGACAGAAAATCGTTGATTGTCATAGTACCTAACTTCTCGCGCAATTTTAGTTTGCCAAGATCAGTCTCTTGCCGGTGACGGGCCCATCATGCTCCAAAGAACCATCGGGATTCTCAACGAGTGTCGGCAAGTCTGGCCGCTGGCCGCTCGCTGGGTCGATGCTCTTGAAAAATTCTCCCTCGATCCACAGTCAGCTACCCTCTGCCACGAGGGAAGTATGGACGATGGGAAGGATCCCATCCCTCGTGCCATCCGACAATTGCCACCGCTTTTCCCGTCAACTAAGCAGACTCAGTCGCCTGCGGCCCCTCCACCTTCTCATCCTCCTCCTCCACCTCCGCCGACTCTTCCTGAGCCAAATGTTCTCCCAAGACCGGGCATGCAGCCGGAACTTCCCCCAGCATCATCTATCGAATCTCCACGCCATCAAAATATAACGATGAATCCTGTTGCTGGTTCTGCCATCGTAAATGGAACTCATCACTTACATTCGCCACCGCAGCAACAGTTGCAGCCGCCACCGCCACCACAACCACTTCTTCACCAACAACCCTCGCAACCACAACAATATCAACCACCACCTCCGGCACCATTGCCGCCTACAATGTCCCCGCAGGCGTATCCCAATCATCACCCCCAAGTCCACACTGGACAAGCAACCGCCCACAACATGTATATACCACCACAACCCCCGAACCCAATGGGCCGCCAGAATGTAGATGGACTGGGCATGCTCATCGAGGCATTCGATTCACCACAACCTCCAGTGGGACCACATGCAGCAAACTATAGTGCTGGTCCCTACAACCCACAGCTCGGGCCGGGGACGGATGGGTTCGAGGGCGAGCTGCAGTTTTATATCGATGGGCCTGCCACGTCCTGGATAAACTCGGCTCCTTGGTTGGACACCATACAGTAATTCATCAGACCAGTGACTTTTGCAGCTTTAACACTAGGTCCCAACGGCGTCAACGAGAGGAAGGGAGGACGCGAGGATGCATGTTCTGTACATATAAAGCTTGCTACAAGGCGTCAAAATAAAGGCTAGGGCCTCTTTGTTGGTTTACTGATAGATACCATGTATGAAGAAATATTGTAACTGTACCAAGACAGCTACCACCAGAAATTAAAGAGGCATGGGAATGGGGTTCACAGTCCATTTAATTCTCACGTAAAAGGTAAAACGAGCGGGGGGACCAACTAGTTTTGTTCATTGAAATATGTGCCGTATGTGCTTGCATTTCGACGAGCATCACTTGATGCTCTCTAATCCGATGCCATCCGCACACATTATGCCGTGCCACCATATCATTTTCCCATTCATTCACCAGGGATCGCTCCATCGTTTCATACTTTCGTCACCGACACGCTCCCATATGTGATTCTCACATTTCATCCACAACGTTTACTCTCCTAGATGATGCTATAAAAACTCAAATCCTGCCCGTGCTAATGCGCTCTAGAAAGGTCCATTCACTTGAACGGTGTCTAGTGCAAAGGTGCAAAACAAAATACCACAATCAACAAAACAAAGTAAGATGCTTGGGATGAGGAATGTTAAGAAAAAATGACAGCTGAAATTTAGCGAAAAATATCATGACCAAAGAGTAAAAACCTTGCCGCCAGTACTCCTTGTCCTCTCTACATGACTTTTTAACGTGCCGCCGCTTCTCTTTACTGAAATTTCATGCGGGGCTTTACATGATTTCTCTATCCCTTCATTGTAACTTGAGATGATTAAACAAAAGATGTGTAATGTGCTATATGTGGGGATGGTGAAGGGGATATAGGGGGGGGAATTGAGTGTGTGATTGATAGTATTGAAAAGGCGTCAAGGGGAAACGGGGTATTTTGATTACTGAAGTGTCGTAGGGGATCTATATACATGTGAAGGGGCCGTAGGAATCATTGGGTGATGTGCGTGGTGGCCTGTTGGAAAATGACAGTGGGTGTCGTCGCCAAGGGAGTATGGATCGTTGAGTGAATCAAGGGTCGCGTGGACCGGATGGTATTTGCGAGGACATCTTAGAAACTTTTTGCATCGTTGGTCCGCAATGTAAGACTGTAGAGCTGGCAGATGTCGTTAGCCTAGATAATCTAGGACATGACAGTCGTAGCACCTCCAATCTGGCGCTTGACTTGCTCACGAGCCCAACGAGCAGTCTCGATTGTTCTTGGCTGGAACTCTCGGTTGGTCTTGGTCTCCTTGATCATGGCAGCAAGCCAATCTTGTCGGAAAGCGTCTACCAGTTCTCCATTAGGGAAAGCCGCGGCAAGATCACTGTTTCAAAATGTTAGTAGCTGTATGCTTAAAGGACAATGGTAAATTTCCAGCATACCCAATGACACCCATACTGGCACGCATAAGAGCCTCACTGCGGATATTGTCGCTGGCAATCAGCCCGAGCTGGTTGAAAATGGCTGGCACGTATTGTTGAAGAGCTTGAGCTGCAAAGAATTGTTAGGACGCTGGAAGCTGCTCTCAGTTTGTCCATAGTAGATAGGCACTTACTCTTATCACTAGACTTCATAGCTCCAATGATACCACCCCAAGCATCCATAATACCCTCGCGAAGGGAGATGACGTAGTCAACCATCTCGATAGGGTTTTCCGGTGTAGCACTGACAGTAGCGGCCTGTTCCAAAACCTGTGCAACGACGGACAGATATGTCTCAAAATGTCCGGCGATAGCTCCTGCAATGTCACCAAAGCACTGCAGAATAGCAGGCTTGAACTGGTTGGAAGGGGAAGTATTCTGTCATATTTGTTAGCTTAAAGTGTTACGTACTCCAGAGACAAAGCCACAAGGCGGGATATGTCACACACCCTTAAGTTGTTCAACAGGTAGTTCATGAAGTTGTCACAGAATGGCTGGCTGCGCTCGCCCATGGAGCGGGTGATATCGCTCACAAGGCCAATAGCCATTGAGCAAAGACTGAGCTCTTCTTGGTTGGCGAGGGCATTGTACAGGAAAGGTGAGAAAGCCTCCATGTACTTGCCAAAATCTTCCTCCATGGCGGTGGACAAGGCAGAAATGGTTCCAAAAACGGCTTCGGGAACACTTGACTTGCCACCGACACTGTTCAAAATTTGTAGAAGGATCTGCATGATGCGGTCTCCTTGGGAGATGATATCTTTGTCTAACCGGGCGATGATAGCCTGAAGAACTGTGCACAAGCTGTTTTGCATTTCCTCAAGAGTGATCTTGTCCTCGACACTCACAACCTGTGACTGCAGGGGAATGGTCTCCTCGAGACGCTTGATGATAACATCTGCGAGCGAGGCGATAGCCTGGAGACTCTCGCTAGCGGAGTTCTGCACAAAGACATTGAGAACCTCATAAGCAGCAGTTCGCACAGAAGTCTCGGCGTCCTGTCTGGCAGTGACATCAAGCAGGGTGCTGACGGCCTGGTTGAAGTGAGGAGTGAGAGGGTTTGAGGCGGCACCGAATTCGCCAGCAAATCGCTCAGCCAGGTTCATAAGGGCCCAGCAGCATGATGGGGCCATCTTGGCGTTGCTGATCAAACCCTTGAATAATGACTCGATGAGAGTAGGAAGATGCTGGCTCGGATCAATGGCCTCCGCGCACGCGTACGTAACGCGGCCCAGAGTAAAAGCGGTAGAATCCTTGACCTGGAGATTCTGATCGTCCATCATGGTGATCAGGATAGGAAGAGCTTGTTTAACGATAGGGTCCAGCACCTTCTCGTCAGGACCTTCCATAATGGCACCAAAGGCCGAGACAGCAGCGTCACGGAGATGCCAATCCTCAGAACGCAGATTCGCCTCGACAAACTGCAATACGGGGGTGATGATGCTAGCACCAACCGCCTGAGAGTACAGCTGCAAGCACTGGTATGCAGCTCTGGAGATGTTATATTCGTCATCGGCTGCGTCTTCATCTTGCTTCGTGAGAAGCGACAATAGCACGGGAACAACCTCATTAGCTGCAACGCGTGCAAAGTTGTAGAACTCGCGCATCTGATCAGAGCTCTCAACTTGGGCGTTGTCGTCCTCGATGGAAAATTCCTCTTCGCAGACGGTGCTCCAGAATTCAACTGCCAATTTAGCAACGTCCTCATCCTCGGATTTCATACCAAGGATGGTCAGGCCAAAGAGTGCCTTCTCCATGTAGAATCGCATGTTGTTGTAGTAGAGTGCCATGATTCGGTTAAGACAACCGAAGGCACCTTGCTGAATGCGAGAGTCGTCAGCCTGTGTAGCCTCGCATACAACTTGCATAATGTAGTTTCGCTCCCCCTCGTTCTTGAAGTTGCTGCTAACAAACTCTAATGAGTCGCAAAGAGCCGTGATAGCAGCGAGCCTGACTTCATTGTTGGCTTCCTCTTTTCTGGCCCCTTGCACGACAGCAGTCAAAATGGCATTCGAGTGGGACACGAGGGCTATTCGAAGCTCCGAGTCTGAGCTCTCACAAATATAGCCAATAGCGGTCAAAGAAGCCTGCTTCTGATGATCGGCCCCGTCCGTAACGTTCTTGACCAAGAAGGGCATCAAGTCGGTCCACTGATGGCGAGGAAGCTCGATAGCGGCAATGGAGGAGATGACCTGAGCGGCAGCGTTGCCAGCTTGTGCGTTGTTCGAAGACAGTGTTTGCAGTGTGAGCTGTCTAACGCGCGTTTTGGTCTCATCGTCTGTCTGTTGTAGCCACTTGATCTGGAGTTCTTGCAAGCGGGCATAGTCTCGAGCTGTGAACGCGTTCTTCAGGGCCAAACCGGCGGCCACTCGAATGGAGGCATCTGCTTGTTCATTGGCAAGTTCTTGAACCAGAGTTGCCAAGTACAGCGGCTAATTCGAAACAACACGACAGTAGGCAGTCAGCATATGGACAGTACAGACACCAAGAGCTAACGGTGTAAATGAAAGGGGGAGGGGAAAGGGGAAGGGGGGGCAATAGACGTGTGGAGAGAGAAGAATGGGAAACTTACGAAGTTACCCTCCGCTGCCTGGTTAAGTTGTTGCTCAGCGGCATTTCGCAGATTCGCGTCTATTCAAGAGCATCTGTTAGCCAAATAAGGTCGTTCGTTGCGCTTCAAAGCTCGAAAAGGCGGTGGCCCTGTGTTGATAAGCAGCCAAACAGAGCGTATGACGAAGCCCTGGGAAAGCAGGCAAGGAACGACCTGGACCGAGGGGGGCTCACAACCACCAAGGGGTAAAACAGATAGTGGCACATACCCGGAGACAGCGAGTTGGCGAGCACCTGATTAATCTCTGAGCTCGACATGATTGTAGGGTGCAGAACGAATCGTCATGCGGCTTTCTGGTATCGTGAGATGGAGGTTGTTTCGCAGGAAGCCAAAAGCTGGCAGGAGGTGCACGTGTGAATAGTCAAAGGCGGAGACCGCAAACACACAACGAGTGGGGGGTTGTTTTTTTTCTTGTGGTGGACAACAGGTTCCAGTCGCTTTTCTTTCGGGTCGAGGCAACGCGAAACGACTTGACCGCAGGACAAAGGCGACAGCCGCGGGGGGGCTTCCTAGTCGATAACAAGGAGAGCAGTCAGTGGGCCCTTTGGCAAAGACCGAATCTGCGGGGACCTTGTCTAATTTCGTTGTGTAGAGGCGAAAGGGGCGAAAAAAGAAGGAAGAGGCACAAGAACAGAAGAAAAAAAAAGAGTGCTAGCTCTCGTTTTCGCTTTGGAACAAGAATTGACCCAAGATAACTATTGTCAAGCGGCAAAGAAGAGATAGAGGGTTCAGGTTCTGAAAAGGTGACTGCCGGGTTGGTTGTGGTACCTTGTTCTGCTTGTGTACTCCGTAACTAGTCAAAGGGGCAATGGGGGGGCTGTGGGAGAAGAAAATGGCAGAATGGGTGCCTGCGCTAATATGTGCTTGCGCTCAGTGCAGTGGTTCGCTGAGCTGCTGGACGAAGCGGACGAAGTGGAGTGACGACAGACTCGGGCGGGGGCGAGGCGACAGGCATGACGACGGAGCGGAAGGCTGACATGTCTATGCGTCTATGCACGCTCCGGGTCGCGGGCTCAACTCTCTTCGGGGCTTGAGGGTTTGCGAAAACAAGGCTGTCGGTACCCGTCCTAGTCCGTCTATTGTTGTGCTCTAGCTTCTAGCATTTGATTGTACTTACTTCCACGCGTTGACTCGGTACTACGGTCTGCTTGCTCCAAGCCGTTCTAAGGAGCAGCAACTGCCCTCAATGCCTGCCCAGCCAGAGGCATGGAGTACCTCATCTGCTCCGCAAAGGTAGTAGTACACCCTGTGCAGATTTCACAAAGTCTTTGGGGAGCGGAATGGAGTTATGCACTCTTCATTATCGAGGCCGCAGGAGTATACTGCTCTGGTGTACGGAGTACAAAACACAAGGCTGAGTGAGCGAGCGCCAATATCCAAGTTCCTAAGCTACGCGGACAACTCCAATAATCAAGCACTGAGGACTGCTGCGAACCTCAGCAGAGGTAGAAGTAGTTAGTGCTGCTGCGCTCTTCTGGTAGTTACTCCGTAGATCATGTCGATAACTTATGCTGCTGCTCACACCGGCAGTGTGTGCCTGCTTGCGCCTCGCAGCCACCACCAGCCTCCGTAGCTGCATGCAGCGCAGGTCAACGCCATACTAGTACAATAGATAGCGATCCTACTCTGTGCTGTGACTCTGGGCTTGGAGGAGGGGCATACAGAACAGACAGCCGGTGCAATATGGTATTTGTAAAAAATTCTGCAGCGGCTGTCATTTCGACGGCAGCCAGGGTTTGTCGCATACAAGCTAACCATACGCTGTCGAAGATTAAATCCAACCCACGCGCCGAGTCTGTTTGCTGCAAACCTACGGAGTAATCCACATGTCATCAACAGAAGGTTACGACATTCCTCTCGCTCACGACAATCAAACCATGTGCGGTTCTGAGCCTCCACACTGTCTCTAATGTCTTAGACCCTCCAGACCGGTCCGCCAGCTGGCCAATCGAGTCTCGCCCCTTCGCAGCCAGGCACGGGAGGATGTTTTTTCCCGCCCGATTGCCCCACCTGGCTAGTCCAAGACGACAGAAGCGGCGATGTCGGCGAGAGGCCAAACTCTGCCCGTCCTTGTCTGCAGTCTAATGTCGGTGCTTGCGGGCACTGTGTCCCTCAGCGCGCCGATTATTGTTTCCAGCTGGGCCCCCGAAGCAGCTCATAAACTGACTTTGTGCGTAGCTAGAAACAGCAGAACGAAGGAGGGGTCAGGAACCGCACCACTGTTTAGGGTTGACAACCAACCGCATTGGAATTCTGTAGTAACGGAAGTTAGATCTCCATTTTGCTGTTCTTAGTAACTAACTACCAGAGCCACCTGTTCGTCAACTTGATCACTGTTCCGCGCAGTCTCAACCTGGACACTTCTCACCGCTTCGATTATTATTAGTTGTAATCTGGTTTGTTTACCCTGACGGGACTCTTTGTTTTCGTAGTATTAGCTAGCCCCCCCCCTCCCCACCGCTTCCAGGGCAACCGGGATAGTAGAACCATCCATGGTTGTAACTACTCCTTAGTCCCACAGTTAGCTCTTCACGGGTCTCAGTCATGATGGCCGGCACAGCTCATAAAACGACGGGGTAGCGTTTGCAAGGACAGGCGTGATTGAAAAGATCAATTCTCCCTGTGATCAACTCAACTTTGAAGCGACTTGTGAATCAGAATCTGGCCACCGAAAAATAGAAATTGCCAAACCAGACATACCCGGTATCATAGTGCTAGCAAAATCGTGGTTTCTCAATCTACGATCCGAAGTATCATCCATCCTAGGTACATATGTGACATATTTCAATCAAAAACTCCATTTTTGCGGGCGCGCATAATTGGCCCGTAGATAAAAAAAATTGCCACCAAATCCCCTAACTCCCGTTCAGATCGTGCTGGCCTGGGTTTCCAGGGCGCTGACGACAATTGATGGGCCATTGGCGTCACCATTGGCCTTATCCAGATCCATCTCATCAACCTTGCCGTCATCTACTGGCTTAGCAATGAAGGGACTGCCAGGCCGACTAGAAGCAAACTGTGGCACAGTTAACTCATTGTGTGCTACGGTGGAACTACAAGTCTCAACTCACATTGCTAGCAGCACTCAACAGAGCAATCAAAGAACTCTGGACCACATCTTCGTGGATGCCGATTCCCCAAACAGGTACCTTGCTCCCTGCGACTGTACATTCTATGTACGTTGCTGCCTTGACATCGCGGCCCTTACCAATAGCATGTTCTTTGTAGTCTTGAACATCCAAATTGACGCCAACACTCTTCAGAGCATTTGCCAGACTGGAAATAGGACCGTTTCCGCGTCCGCGCAACTTATACTCCTTGCCGTCACATGAAACGACACCGTCAAACACACGCTTGAGGTCTTTAGTATCCTGGGTCTTACCTTCCTCCGCTGGAGCAGGAGACTTGGACCGATCCGGCATGATGCTGTAGTCCACAATGTTGAATCGTGGATTTGACTTGAGGAAGTAAGTTTCCTCAAATAGGTCGGTGATTTCTTGCGCACGCAGCTCTCTGCCGAGCTCGTCGGCTTTCCTCTGCACAACCTTGGAGAACGCAACCTGCAGACCACGAGGCAAGTCCAAAGAAAGCTGCCGTAGAATGATCCAGGCAGCACCGCCCTTTCCACTTTGAGAGTTGACGCGAATGACAGCCTCGTACGTACGGCCGATGTCCTGGGGGTCCAAGGGTAGATAGGGAATCTGCCATCGGTCATCGTAGGCAGCGTTTTCTTTTGTGCGCACCTGAAAACCTTTTTTGATGGCATCTTGATGCGAGCCACTGAACGCACACACGACCAAGGAACCGCCATAGGGAGCACGTTCATGGACTGGGATCTTATTGCACATTTCGACAGTCTCAATGACGCTGTTCAGATCAGAGAAATCAACGTTGGGGTGGATGCCTTGAGTATACAGATTCAAAGCCAGCGTTACCAAGTCGACGTTACCCGTTCTCTCCCCGTTACTATAAAAGGATTAGTATTACGTCATGAAGCATAAACATGAAGACTAGGAAGGACACGAACCCAAACAAACAGCCCTCTACACGGTCAGCTCCCGCCATCTGGCCTAGTTCTGCGGCCGCAACACCTGAAAAACATTAGTAACGGCAGCACGGCATGGCAATTGAACACACTTACTACATCCACGATCGTTGTGAGGATGCTACCAAAACTTGTTAACATGATTGTAATAGAGATGTCGGGAAGGGTATGACTTGCCAGCGACACGCAGACCTTCTCCCTTTCCGTAATGTTGCGGCAAAAGTATTCGATCTGATCGGCAAAGACATTGGGTGTTGACATTTCCACCGTGGCGGGTAGGTTGAATATGATAGGGCTCTCCTCTGAAGGCTCCCATGCAGCCTTGACAGCCTCGCAAATCTGAATAACGAATTCGGGCTCTGTGTCGGAGAAGGTCTCTGGACTGAATTCGAATTGCCAGTCGGTATCCTCTTGCGACTGATCATCCTTCGTCAGAGCTCGAACAAGCTTGGTGCAGCGGACAGCCGTTTCCAGAGCGGCCTCTTTGGAGTGGTTAAAGACGATGCGACGAAAGCACTCGCTGGTGGCAAGATAGATGTGCACGATTGCCTTCTTGGCTCCTTTCAAGGATTCGACCGTCCTTCTAATGAGGTCTTCTCGGCAAGGGGACAGGACTTGCAGAGCAACATCATCGGGCACAGCGCCAGGCGTTTCAATGAGCTTGCGGGTGAAGTTGAAATCGGTATCGGAGGCCGAAGGGAACGAGACCTCAATTTCTTTGTAGCCAGTATCGACGAGCATCTTGAAGAACTTCCATTTTTCGTCACCATTCTAAGTGACTTGTCAGCCCTCTTATTGTCAAAGGAATGCCACTGCTCTCTATTTTGACTTCTCTCCGACTCGGGCCACCCTATTATCGCTCGTCACATACCATGGGGTCCACCAGACTTTGGTTACCGTCGCGAAGGTCAGTGGCAAGCCACCGAGGAGGCTTGTCAATGGTCTTGTCGGGCCATTGCCGATTAGGCAGGTTGATGGTGGGAGCCTTTTTGTATTTCTTCCAAGGTTCTGAGAGCCTATGGAATGAATCAGTCAGCCAGTCAGGCGCATGTTCTCTCAACAGTATGTCAGGGTTTGGGAAGATTTGATATTGGGCGGCGCTTACATTGGCATTTTGGCGAAAAAGCTGGGGAGGAAATCGCGGGGCAAAAATTCGTTTGGGTGTTAAGGCTAATGACGGAGTGGTGTGTTGAAGAGGGGTCCTGGACACGATCTTCAGAGCTGGGAAGAAGCGGCGAGGGTCGTCAATAAGTGCTTGAATGAATCAGTGAGACCGAGAATAAGCAGGCAAATGAAATTGTTCTCCAGTACTCCGTAAATAGGTGCAGGTTGGCTGGAGACGTGAAGTGGCAAAGGAAGGAAAAGAAGGCAATTGCGGCGTTGCGCTTGTTGTGGTGGTGCCAGTCATAGAACAAGGTTAGACAACGGAGGCTAAACCGGAGGTCACATCGGGTCACGAAAAGGAATTGCGTGAGTGCGTCCTGTCAGTGGTGCTCCAGTCATGCAGAGCGGGAAGCAATGCAGCCCATTAACGGCGTCTTCTATTGGCCTCCATGAGTCACTTACCCTTCGGTGCACAATCCCAGCTACTTACTTGGTGAATTAATATTGTCCAGCTTGTTATTTGCCAACGCTCAGCGTCGGCATAACAAGATCGTCTGGTGCTTTGTTGATTATCGACTGTCGATCTAATTTTGACCCCTCGTGTACTTCCTACCAGCCGGCGCAGCGTTTCCGTGCATCCCACGCATCTGCCGTGTATCTGCCGTGGCATTTTGGCGCGCCCTACGAATTACATCCCCGCCAAGACAATTCATATACGTATCATCTTGCCACATCTTCTGTGCCGCTCCCTCTCTTGAACTCTGCATCACTCTCGCTCTCACACATGCTTGCTAGCCATGTGCACCCCGCCGCACATCATGTCATTCATACAAACCAGTTAGTTACTAGTAGCCACTGCTACTAGTTCAGTGGCAATGCCCTGGCCTGACCCATCCAAGCCGGTTTTCGGCGCTGTTGCCCCACGCCAGTCTGAAGGCAGGGGACCTTGAGCAAACATGTGCCAGCACAGGGCGGGCATGAACTTTCGTTCAGAAGTTGAAAATGGATTGTGAAATAGTTGTTTACATGGCACCAGGGGGTGACAATTTGTCGTGAAATGAGATGTACATGATTTGGAGGAATTTGGCATCGTGTGAGTTGGGTAAGGGTGTGATTTCAAA
>JASWJB010000438.1:0-29110 GCA_032433595.1 Conoideocrella luteorostrata
TTTTTTTTTTTTTTTTTTTGGCTTGCTTATTTTCTCTCCACATCCTTCAAATCAATTAATTCAAGCATTGCTGTTACTGTGAGTGCCGCTTTTTCCTATCTATTGCCTACAGCTGCTGCTAAGAGCTGATGGTGTCGGCGCTGGCAATGGCGATGGCGATGGCGATGGCATTAATCTCCATGCTGCGGATGGGGACCAATAACTTGACTCCAGCCCATTCAGTCAGGGCACGAGAAAATTAATGGTACTACCAAGATGCTGCTAGAAAGGCGGCTGCTGGAGAGCAGGTGCTAACCAAGGCGAACTCCCAAGACGATGGATGACGAAACATCAAGAAAATGTCCGAGTCCAAGCCGAACTCATGAAGTCAGCTGCTTGAGAAACGAAGCCTTCATAAGACGTTGCGCATACAAAGTCGGCAATTGCGTCATCAAAAGCCGCGGTTTCTCCATCACCTAGAGATGATAATCAGCAAAGATGCTTTCCATGAGTCTATCCAAGGGACAGGCAGCAGGCGCCAAACACACAAGAGAGAGTCCTTGTATGATACCCGCGAAATTGAGACCGTGGGCTGCTAAGCTCTGGGGAAGATTCTTACGCCCCAGAGAGCCTGTTTCTGCAAACACATATCAAGACTGAAGACTGGAGACCGAACATGGGGTGCATGATGTGCGTGAGACGAGTCTTTTCAGCTATAGCGCGATGGACGGCACAGAATTCAACCGGACAAAGTAGGGGAGAGGGGATAATAGACTTGTGATAGTATACTTGCCTGGCCTCAATATTAAAAAAAAAACACAATCACACAGACACGATGCATTTCTGTGGCACGGCACGGCACGGCACGGAATGGTATGGCATGGCATGGCACACGAGACCAGGGATGCTACCATGGACGACGGTCTTGGCGCGAACACGAGAGACTCAGGCAAAAGGGTATATCTATGTCTATTATATCATGCAGGGTACAAAGCTGTCAACATGCGCTTCCCCTTTGAGAGATCAACAAAAGACCCCTAGTCAGAGCATAGATCCAGCACCCTTGAACCCCAGAAAAACCGGTCCTGATCGTCGCAAGATCGTCGATCAAGTGCACCAAGTAAGTTCTCAGGGTGTCCTCCGTAGCACAATTAAGAACAGCATTTCCGAAGCAGGAAGTAGGACCTGGTTAGTTAGTGGCAAGACCAAAAGCATGTATGTATGTATGTCTGAGAACGGGCTAGAAAGTTCCCATCAATTAGGCCCATTGGTGGGGTGGGTATATACCCCGGTATGAGAAACTATGTTGGGTTGGCTGGGGTTCGATGAAGCGAGAGAACTAGTGGTCTTGCCAGCCATGCGATTTGGCGAATTTTATAGAAGGATATTGGGCGTGAGATTTTTTGGCGTTTGTGGGGAAATGAAACCTCAGCTTGCGGCATCGTGCACTGGCAAGCCAAGTCCCGGAGGGCTTCTGGTCAAACTTAGACCCTGCATGGCGGCGCCGTGGCCTTGCTCACAGGGTGCCATGTCCCGCTATCTCTCCAGCCTACGCCCTGCTGCGCAACGGTTTCCCGTCTTCTCGGAACATGGCATTCTTAAAATATATGCGATGCAGAGTGTTCCGTAAGGAGTACAGAGGTGTGGCGCAGCGGGCGGTCGGTACCCCGTCATGCGGACTAGAGTTGCTGCATTTTTTTTTTTGGAATTAAATTCTTAAAGTAAGGAGAAGAAAAAAGAAACCAAACACCAAACTGGAACCCTACGTGTTCATTCTGTGATCGCCGGGCTCCGGCGTTCTATCACCTCCTCCCTCCCTTGCATGGCATGCCCTTGTGTGCTAGGAGACAAGCGCCTTTTTGTGGTTGATCGCATGCTGTGATTTTCAGATGTGGGAGCTTGCCCGTTTTGGCCACCCCAGATTAATCATATAAACTAGTCAGCTAGTTAGTTACCAGGTTGTTTTGTTGGGCTCCCCGATGCTACGGTATTATCCGCGTGGAGTTGTATGTAGGGATGGATGGATGGATGGATGGATGGATGGACATTTCACTTCAGTCCTCACTATTGCCGCAAACCTGGTAACCGCCTAATCACTTACTGGCACACTCAAGTTGTAGGCATATCACCAGCCAGCAATATTTTCTGACAGCAACATTATTAGTTCCTTTTTGGAAGCCTCACCCTGCATACGGGCATCCCGTTTTTGGTTCTCCCACCACCCGCAACTTCGTCTACCTGTCATCAGGGCCCGGGATAGAGATTCTGCGGCCGTTCATGCTAAAGAGATCAGCGAACTATTGTATATGGAAGCAGAAAACGGTGGTGTTTTGGCATGGCCGAAACCACCCACACCGTACGATCGCATGCTGCCATCTTACGTCGCAACTGGCATCGTTTTGACATGGTGCTTGCGGGGTTGGACCTGTCCGATGAACCAAGACTCTTCTCAACTTATGCGAGCAACCAGTCTGCCTTTTCGCGTCTTGATACATGTATAGCCAGGGATCTGTACGAGTCGTCCCTTGACATACTCGAATACAAAAGCTTCAAAAAGGGGGAGAGCTGTAAGAATCGTGAAGGAGAACCTAAGAGAATGAGTTGCATGTGCCACTACTAGACGTAATATTATATCGGTCACCCAAGGAAGGCGCCAAGGACAGCCGTGGAAGATGTTTATGGTACTTACCCCGTAATAATTTTTCTATTTTATTTGTTCTGTGTCACTTATTGACTCATCTCAATTTGTAGGTTTATATCGTGTGGCGCCGTGTGAGGCAGACCGTGACGCCAATTTCCAACAACATCCCTTTCCACACGTCTAAAAAACAACAAGTCACAACCAGGTTTAACTGCAGCACGGATCCGAAGTTGAGTAGAGGGGAATTGAAGGTGGTGAACGAAGTATATTTGTAAACTAGGGAGAAAATAGAAGCAGCTTCGTCTCGTGTCCTGGAGGGCTTGCTCCGTCATGTGTTTTAAACTCGAGGTCTCTGGCCTTCCTGCGCAGAAACAACAATGACGCCAATGCAAGAAGCAAGAATTAATTTTGAATTAATATTGGCCAGAATCTTCCAGCCCATTAGGGGACGCACCAAGTCATACCATGCCTCGGATATGCGAACCAAGTGATAGGAGAGGGCGACGCATAAGATGTCTGAAAAAATGCTTTTTGCTGCACCCAAGCGTTCAATTCTTGCTCCGTACCCCACCAGAGGTTGCAGCGATGGCTCTGAACTAACACAATAAACCAAGGTAAAATGGTGACCACTGGCATGACCGGACCCTTGTGGCTGGCAAAAAGCAACAGCCAGTGTCAATATAGCTGGCGACAACTCAACTCGGAGTTGATCTCACTTATGGATGAGGTGGTGACTCAGCTCCGTAGTCTTTTTAGCTTCGCAGTTGCTTCCGCAGCTGCGACAGTAGTTTCTATCCGTGCAGCTTATTGTTGCGCTACGTATGTAGTGAGAGCCTTTTAACGAGGACGTCTCCAACATGTACCGTAAGCGTAGTGGTGATAGAACATGTTGCATCTCATAATCCACACTCAGGTGGTAGGCTTGGGGGTAGAGATAATATTATCATGCAGTGCTAACACAGGTGGATTTGACTTGTTTCCTCCGTGGTTTGTTGCTGACACCGCTAATAAGGAAACCAGCCAGCCACTGAATCTGAGCTTATGACAGGTCTCGGAGCAGAAGTACTGTCGAGTGCCGTCATTCTCATGAGCTTCTAAGAGTGCATCTGTGGCGCCTTGCATCACGTCATTTCGAAAACTTGTCTCCGGGGTGCTCCGTAATTTGATAGCCATCCAACTTGATACAGAGAGCGTGCCTTTTGGCGTCAAACAGCCCCGCCTTGCACGGAAATGACACAGGTCGCAAGGCGCACTGCGGCCAAGGAATCGTTCAGTCATCAAGTTGGAGTTCTGTGATCTCGCCATTGCGCTACCTAGTAGCTGTACAGTACTCCGGACTAAGCGACGATGTTAGTAACAGTTCCCAGCGAGTTAAGAGGGAAGGGAGGAGTCGACAACGCATGTACCCCTCATTTGAAGCAGACAAAAGAAACGAAAAGCGACTGGGTCCAGTAATTGGGGTGGGGGCTCATGCACATCAGCGCTAGAGGCCAATGATATACGGAGTACTCCGTACTTTTGGCGGAAACAACAGAAGAAATATAGCCACCTTCTTCTTAACCATCTCAGATCTGGTTCAACTTTCATGCAGGTAGGGCTCGCCACTGGTCTTCTCGACCCGGAACTCTCATCAACTACCGGTCTGGATCTGATTCATTCATCTCTCTTGTAGGCCAGGGGTGAAACAAACAGAGGCAGCGGTATTTGCAAGAATGTCATGTTTCTGTTGTAAGAAACGCGCTGCTCAGGAGGGGCCTGCTCCATTTCCCAGTGCTCGGCCAGGTTCGGCTCGGTTCGATGTTCTAATCTTCGCAGCAGCCGGGCAAGTGGCGGAGATTCAGCGACCAATTTGCTAGGTCATTCGCACAAGGTCCAATGATGTTGCTATTTCATGTTGTAATATTATAGAATAGTACGGAGTAGTGTAGTCGAAAAAAAAAAAATACAGAGAAAGATCGAGTCCAGAGAGGGCCGTGCGCCGCCGACCCATAGCCCGTCCTGCTTCTTGAGTTATTTTGTCGGCAATTACGGGAAGAGTGGAATTGACCAACTGTTGTTGGGTTACTCCGTATGTAGTATGAAGTATGGAGAGCTGCCGCTGTCCATAAGGTCGGGTTCGTTTGGCAAGCAAAAATAAGCAGCAAGCAAAGCCCGGGGATAAACTGCAATGGATCTCTTGGAGACAGATTCGGAAGGACTGATACTAGTACGAACGAAGCTCGGATGATAATGTACAATCTGCACCCCTGCCGAACTTTTTACCCCGAAGCCAGGTAACCAGGTTTCTGGGAGGCAGCAAACTGTTGATGAAGGCTGCATTCGAGCCACTGTTCTGGGACCGGGTAGCAAGGTAGTGATGATGCGCACGCACAGCATCGTGCGAATCAAAGGATCTTGACAGCATCAATGGACCACGTATTGTACCCGTTATTGTGGGCTTCTGCTTGCGGGTCCCCGTGGGCATCAATGCAAAAGACTGCAAGCCGCATCATGTCACTCTTGACGCCATCCGTAGCCACGGATCCTGACAACACAACAACACTCGTCAGCTTGTGTAGCCCAACAAGTGTAACAAATGACAGCTCACGCGCAGGGAGGATTTGCTTTTTCCACAACTTGGCCCCACTTATGATGCCTGCTGCTTTATGCTCTCGACTTCAGAACTTTGCCAAGCGCACGGAGTAATTAGAAACTATTGAACGGAACGGACAGAACGCGAACAAGCTTTTGCCCGGGCTGAAGAGAACGCACACATGAAGGAGATTTTCATAATACTGTTAGACTGGCACTCCGAACGCGCAAAGGAAGGGCAACTAGGCTGCCACCTTGTCTTATCTGCTGTGTCACTAATCGGTTGTCAATCTCTCTCTCATCATACAACCAGCGACCCACCAGGCCAAGGCCCTTGCCAGAAGTCTACTCCACGAGAAAATATTGGGGAGTAGGGAGTATGGAGTCTTGGAAGTACCTTGGCTTGATAGACCTGACTGAGATATCGGTTGTTCTCGCCATATGGGGCCTTATACATTGGAAAGCCGTTATTCAGTCAAATGCCACACCATCAGGTCAACGAGGGGTTGGTGCTTTTGGCAGTGAGGGCGGGCCCAAGGGCCATGTACAATTAAATCGAAGTCGAATGGCTGCTCACAGGTCACTACCCACCAAAAGGTGTCCCAGTGTTGTATACTAAACCACAATGCTTTCCTCTTTAACCAGCTGATATGGCTTGAAATACCAGCCAAATTGCTGCAGCTTTAAGCAAGCGTCGACCCGTCGTAGGCTGGGCCCTGCCGCAAGCTTCCAACTAGCCCCACTAGGAAACACTAGCAAAGGTAGGGTCAAGCAGCAGACGAGTCAACCTGCGTGTTGGCCTCAATGAGGGTCACGAAAATGTGACAGATGAGATGGGCTGGCATGTTGGCGGTTCACAGGGTCGTCTTGTGAGCGTCTGGCATTCGAGACCCTTCGATGCGGCGGAACTGGCAATCAAGCAAACTCAATGTAATATGACATAATGGTCACCATTCTTCCTTCCAACAAACTGCTCAACCTGGAGTAAAAGGAAGTACTCCGGCCATCTCGGCGGCACTGTCACATATCTAGCGTACTGTATGGTACAAAATACGCTGCGCCAGCTGCAACCTGACAGTGCCTTGCTTTTGTAGTAGTAATTCGTTGGGTACTATTGTGACACGGGGTTGCCTGCTACGGTGAGCAAACAATATCCCATCCCCAACGGTCATACCTTCCTGTTGTGAAAAATAGTTTATAAAGTCTGTTTTGTCTATTGTCGCGGAGAACAACGACCAACATAATGGGGCTCCGTCAGAGCCGACTACATTGGATTCCCAGCTGTGGCAGACATGTAAAGCTCCTGGTTACTCTCTGTATGCCAACGCCACAGTCCATCTAGATCTTGCAGTAATTGTTGGCCAGGGAGTGAATCGTGTCTGAGGTACGAGATGGCTGTGGGGTGCATTTGAGGATCGATGCTGGAAGGAGAGACGTTATCCGTAGCTTTTTCAACCTGTCTCGGCCGTGACATAGACCGCTGTGCCAGTCCACAGCAGGCTTAATTTCAGCCTAGCATTAAAATGGTGTGGCCTTTGGGCCTCTACCAAGATCGAACAGGTTGAGAGACCATGGACCTCTGAAAGACAGAGGGGGTGGAGCTGAGAGGAGGGGGGGCGCTAGAAGGAGGAGTGCGGCGATGGCGCCACCTCCGTTCTCCCCGGCCGCAGCCCCGGTTCAAATGTATTTTTATTTTTGACATTCTGGAGCTTGCCTGAGCTAGTCCGAGAGCCATCCTTGTCGTCTGGTCTCGCTATCTGGTAGTGGTGTGAAGCGAGTGGGTGGCAAGTGGATTGCCGTTTTCTTGTTTTTGCTCCTAGTTTATGGAGTACGGCGCACAATATTGAACATGCTTCTGCTTGGTGGGCTGTTCGGTGGTTCTGGCTGTGGCTATGGCAGCTTTGAAAACCCTTGCCGACGACACTCGGCAAACGTGGTAACTGCAGGTGTTACTTTGCCCAAAGTTTTGTGCGTCGGTGGATGCGGGTGCGGGTGCGAGTGCAGGCGTGTACGTCTGGCCCACGGTCGTCAAGGCGAGAGAGGCTTAAAGGTTGTTTAAAAAAGCTGGTAGCCCCCCGCTGTAATCAATGATGGCTGGTCTCATGGATGCACACATCGTCAACACTACTGTTGACCGTTTACTATAGTTGTCGTCGTCATCATCATCTCGAGTTTTACGATCCGAGGTTGACTCCTGCCGCCGAGACAAAACCCGGGCAACTCCTTCCCTCGCTTGCATAGCGAGCGACCTTTCCTTCCTTTCACAAGGTTGACCAGTCACTTACACGTCTCGCCCACTCGCCCTCGCCCTCGCCCTCGCCCTCACGAGTTCCAACTCCACTTCCACCTCGCCCTCGATTCGGTCACTCCAGGAAATTTCTCACTGCATATAGTATACGACCACTTCGTACTGCAGTCTCCTCATCGGGGTTGTTTTAATCACCGTCATTTTTTTTTCCTGGCAGAGACGCCGATACCGACATTCCCGGCACTTGGAACAAAACTCATCCTATCTCTGAATCGCTAAAGCCGCCTTGTACTGCGTCACTCGTGCATCTGCACTACACAAACTCCTGAAGACAATGAAACTGAGGCATCGGTACACAGCTTCTATCTGAAGTAGATTGTGGAGTCGCACGAGTTTGGAGTTGGTCGCGGAGCGGTTCGCCAATAGTCGACGCTGCTCAGCTTTGATTCACTTTGGCGTCACCTGGCTTACAGCTTACACAAGATATTCACTGCTCGACTGCCTCACCAGCGCACCATTGCTCAACGCACAATTGGAGCCAACTTACTATTTACTACAACAAATCCTGCGTGGACGTTTCAGAAGGATTGCCACCTACACACTCTCATCTTGATTAACACCATATTGCAACAATGGCCAACGGCTTGGATCGCCTCGAGAGGCTATTTGCCTATAAGCGCAAACAGTCGCCTTCTCCAAATGGACGGGCTGATCGTATTGTTCAACCCATAGAGCTACAGTTCCCTTCCGCGTCATTCATTCGCCCCAAGACCAGCCGAATGACTGCACGTCAAGAGATCCACTTGAGGCAGGCTGCAGAACGATCGCCTTCTGTTCCAGACATCTTCGGAGCTCAACGTGCCGTACACAGCCGTACTTATGGCTCTGTCTCTACCGATACTAACTGCGAACTCGAGAAAAGATTGGTCCGATCTCCTTCATTTACCCACCGCCAGGCTGAAAACTTGGTCTCTGGGCTCCAGGAATTCCAGTTTCCTACACCTCCAAGCCGCAACGGAGACACTTCACCTGTGTCGCTGACATTCGACACTACAAACTTGGACCAAGTTCCTCGACTTCCAAGCCCTCGAAGTCGGTCACCACTTCACATCTCTATACCATCTTATCGGCTGGACACCCCGCCTTCGTCAGACCCTGAAGACAATGGCTCAAATTCACCCAGCCCTACAACCAAGGGACCTCAAAACCTTTTACCCGTGCCGGCCTGCCTGCCTACTCCTGATGAGTCTCCCGAAATTCGGCCCGTGCCTGACTCGCAGTTGAGAAGCGTCAAGTCTGTGGATGATCTTGACAAGGCATTGGCTATCGAGGATCAGTTTGGGGAGTCATTTGATCAGCAGTCCCTGGGTAGAACGTACAGCCAGTCAAGCATCACTTATTCCACGCACTCTTTCTGCAGTTCTTCTTTGAGAGAGCCAGACTTCAACGAATTCTTCAATCTCAGCGATGATGACATTGCCGAGTCTACTCCTAATAGTCCAGACTTGGAGCCTGTTGGAGACGACGTATTGACTTTGCCTCCTATGGAGCTGTCAATCTCCGCATCTGTGCCGCTCACTTCGTCACTTCTAACGTTGTCGCCTCCTCGTGCCAGCCGTCCCGCAGCAGCCGCTGCTTTCGAAGCCGCCAGGATTGCTAGACGCTATGATTTCGATCTAGTCTACGTTGTGAACCTCTGGCCAGAGACTTCTCAGTATGTCAGCACTGCGGATAAACCGATGGTTGGCCGCCTGCTCGCCGCCCATGGTTTACACCATGTGCCATCTCCACTGCAGGTCTCAGCCGATGTTCACATGCACATTCTTCGAACTCATGGTTGGATTGAGTATCGAAACAACAAACCTCAACCCCAGGATCTGTCCCGTGGTTACGGCTGTGCCTTTTATACAGGCCAGTATGCGCGAAGCAACTCGTTACGCCCTGCTAGCCCTGTCTCTGGCGTTCGCTTGTCTGAAAAAATTGATCGGGGCATCGTTTTCGCAGCTTACCGCAAGCCCTGCGAAGGTGTTAACAAGCTTGGCCGCAGCTTCAGCCATCGGGAGCTTGGCGAATTGCACCGAGATGCTGAGGCCTTGGTTGAGATGGTGATCGATATTCATGTTGCGAACAGAAGTCGCCAACCACCCACCCGAAGTTCGTTGGCTGATGACATCGGGCCCATCCCAGCGCAACAGATTGAAGTGGCTTGATTAACTTTGCTCATAAGCTTCTGTCGTACAAATGAACAGATGCCTTAAAACATACTCATGTATGGTGATTCAGTCACTGCACCTTCATACACACTATCTTGCTTTACCGCTGTTGAAGTCTTATTTCTTTTGTTTCATTCTTCGTTGCATAGTGGTGGCTTGTTCGTCATTTTGTGTTTAAAAAAGATACCTTAGGGTGGCTTGTCTTGATTTCAGAAAGAACATTGCGGATGATTTATATGATTATGACTAGGCGTTGAGAAGTTTTGCTCTTTTATTTCTCTTTCAGTTGTCGGAGGCAATACACTGTTTTCAAGTACTGCCTGGCGCATGGAGAGCGGCTCAGCCATGGTTCAATCTTGCAGGGAAACGACCACAGGTCAGATCGTGACGGTCTTTATGGAGCCATGTGTTTGTTGGTTTTTGTCACTTTGTCATTTATGGATGCAGGTAACAGGATGCATCTAGCATACCTGGTGTGTAAACAGAGGCCACAGCCGCAAAATGCATAGTTAGCACGAGTCCTCTTTTACTAAAGAGGCTTAAATGCAAATGAAGTTGATATGACCCGGCTATCATTTGTGTCTCCCATGTGATGGTATGTGCGCGCACGCCTGTGGTAGTATTCCATGTGACATAAGTAACTTTGGTGTCACCATATAACTACCTCTTATATGGTGGCTGCAGGGGACTCATGCATGGCATTAAATAATAAATCACACAATAAATAGCTGCTATGCTAATTAGCTTGCGAAGCCTGCCACACCTGTTGAATGCTTGGTATTAATTATGGTAGATGTACTAGTTCAAGCTCCACATAAATTTATGGTTTGTGGTTTCTAAGTAATTCAAAGTTCTGCTTTAATAATACAGTAAAGTTAAAGAGTTATAGCGAACACAGTTGCAAGCGTAAACATAAACCTTGCTGTTTAATGTGTATTAATTATTCTGCGGCTTTATTAACGGCATGGCATGGTTTAGCAAATTCACGAGCCGCAACAGGCCGCTTCACGGCCACACAACGTAACTCCGTACGTCTATTACTTTGGATAATGAATTATTGGTTCATATTCTCTGGCAGGTTATATAGCCTGTACATGACTTTGTGTATTTACATGTTGAGATAAGTCCACAAGAGGCGAAACCAACCCAGAAAAAAGATTAAACAATTACACAATTACACAATGGAAGCTGTCAACTGATGAGAACAAAACGAAACTTAACCAATACATCATTACGGAACCACCATTATTATCCATCCACTCATTCCAACCTCAACAGCCTGCGCAACCGTATGCCACGCCCATCCCGCCCGTCCTCCTCCTGGACATTATTCTCCCGGACCACACCCAAAAACACTCGTTCCAACGTCGATCCGCCAACAGAATAATACTCTATGCCCATGGTATCCTTGTACCGCTCGATCAGATCAATGACTTTTGTGATTAGGCGGTTCCCATGAGCATCTACTCCGGGAATAGTGAAACGAATCTGTCCGCCCAACATGTGTCGTTCAAGCTGGGACGAAGGCAGAGATTCGTGGACCCACGCGCGGACAGCTTCCATCTCCTCAGTGGTGGAGTTTGGTGCGGAGGCGAGAACGAGCGTGATGTAGTAGTGGTTGCTGTACTTGTCGCGGAGGGCCTTGGTAGTTCCTACGGCAAGTATGGATTTGGATATGATGGCTGCGCGGGTGGCGAGCGCGTCGGCTTCTTCCATGGAGTGAGTCTAGTTAAAGATGTCAGTTTGATTTGATTTCTGGGCTCCATTGGGTTGGCTTTGATGATTTATTTTATGGGTATAGTGGTTTTTGTTTTAAATCATTGCAGGCTAGGCAGGCCATGGAGAAAGGTATGATTCGAACTTGAAGGGCTGTGTTTGTGAAAAAATCGGATGGAAGTTAGTTCGCTACGCACCGTTAGGAGAACCGAGCGATCTCGAGCAATCTTCTCAATGACTCTCCAGAATGAACGCTTGGCCACAGCGTCCATAGCAGACGTAGGCTCGTCGAGCACAAGGACAGGCGGTGTACCCATGAGAGCGATAGCTAGGCTGAGCTTTCGTTTGTTTCCTCCTGACAGTTTGGATGCGAGCGTTGATGCGTGCGGTGTGAGGTTGAGACTAGCCATGAGGTGGTTTACATTGCCTTTCACGTCCTGGATACCTTTGATGCGGGCGTAGAAGGCGAGATGTTCGCGGGTACTCATGAAGTCGAGGGCGTCGTGTTGGGGACATACTATATACATGGTAGAAATGGTCTCAGTCAGCATCATTTGCTATTTGCTAGAATGTTGAGTAGACAACAACGATGAGCACGTTGGGGGACGAGCTTTCGCCCGGAATCTTACCTCCAAGATGTTTCTGGGCGGATCTTGTACGCGAGTCTTCACCCCGAAGAAGAACCTGCCCTCGATCCACGGATAGTTCTGACTGTATGAGATTGACGAGAGTTGACTTTCCCGCGCCGTTGGGCCCAATCAAAGCAAGTATGTCGCTTTCTGGGAGACCGAGGGTGACGTCGTGGACTGCCTTGTTGGAGCCAAATGACTTGCTGAGATGGAGACAGCGAAGGAAGTCCCCCTCGGTCTGCTCAACGCGCAGGGTTTCATTTTCCACGTCGTCGGTCATGTTGCCGATCCGCTTCTCCGAGTCCCTCCCGCTCGGGGACTTCTTTCTGCGAAACAGAGCAAGGTCGCCCTCTATCCAGATGATGATGAGTAAGAGAACAGCAATCTGAATGACTAGGTAGAGAATGGGAGATCCAAACGCGTAGATGGAGCCAACGGTGGTTGACCGGCCATCCTTGCATGCAACTTGAAGGACGTTGAGGGTTAGCATTGCCGCTCGGAATACATTGCCAATGGGCAGTATTATATTCAGGCCGAAGGTGATTCCGAGCGTGATGGTATCCATTTGCGCGGCATCAGCGTATCCGGAGCCGACCTATATTAATGATGACCACACAGATCAGTATATTTGTTTCGAAACTCAGGCTGGGGATTGTTTCTGTCGTTGCGGCAAGTCAACTTACACCAAACGCAATAGCCGCAATTGCATACATGAGCAGTCCCATCCCGGCAGTGGCTATAAACGACTTGAGCGGTCCGCTGACGAAGTGAGAAATAACATATCCCAACAACATGGCAGCTACTCCGTACAACATCAATATCGGCAGCATGATCCAGATGCTGGGGAAGAAGGGCATCTGCGTCGACATGATGACCGTAACGCCTATGCTTATAACGAGAACAAACATGAAATCAAAGAGCGAATAAGCCACCCAGAGTGGTCCGCGACGCACGCCGTTGGCATATTCGAGTGGGCGGACTTTACGATCCTTTTCGATGGCTGGGTAGAGGACAAAGGCAGCTGGGTAGATCGCTTGAAGGAGAGTAAAGAAGACGACGTATACGACGCCGCTGTTGCTAGAGCTCTGCAGCAATAATCCGAACAAGTTAGCTTTGAAACGTTTTAAGGGACCGTCGTGCGTGCGTGCGAGAGAGTGTGAAAGGGGGAGTGAGGGGGAGAAGGGGAGAGACAACCAGTTCATCCACGTCCTTGACATTAAAACTGACCTTGCGGGTTTGAGCAAAGCTGCCCTGCGATGAAATGATCTCCGATCCACTCGTCATTTGCGACCACAAGTTCAATAGTATAGGCGTTTGGGGCTGTCCGAAATAATTAATTATGCCTGCAATGATGGGCGCTTCGGTTCCGTTTCCTCCATATATACCACCATCCGACTTAACTCTTGTTGCCTTATCATCCCAATAGCTCAAGAACTTCTCTTTCGTTTCCAGGTTTGGCGCAAATTCACGGGCTAGCGATGGCTCCACGCTTCTGAGCTCAAAGACATGTTTGTTCACGAGGTCACTGATCTGGTCTTGGGCTGAGAGCGGCGCGACGGGCAGTTTTAAACACTGGCCGCCAGCACATCGCGCAGAGTAGTGATACGAATACGGAGATGGAGTGCTGAAACTAGGGGCAAGAAATGCACAGGAATCTGGCTCGTAGCCCTTGAGAAGACGGTCAAAGAAGGGATTGATGACGAGAGGGAGGGCGAGGACATAGAAGTATGGCCACCAGAATCGTTTTAGAATTGTGAGCCTCTTACGGAAGAGGACACGAACCTGACCCTGGAAGGAGACAATGTTACTGGGGGACATTGCAAAGTCGGATGGTGATGGGGAACCGTCGGTAATTTTATGCGCTTCCCGGAGTTCTGGTTCGTCGGCGACTTTCAGGAAGACGTCTTCGACCTGGGGACCAGCCATGGAGACATCAGTGACACCCGCCGCAGCAAACTCTGAAAGCAGCTGGGCAGCAGACCGGGAGTCAGGCGTTGAGTAGATCAAGCTATCCTGGTGCAGTACCGAATTATAAGGCACATCCAGTTTGGGAGCCGTGCGCGGGACCTGAAGGTGATAACTGCCGCCGTGAAGACTCTTCAACTCAGCCGATGTTCCGGAGCAGCGTACTTTGCCCTTGGACAAGATGACAATGAGATCAGCCAAGACATCCACCTCATCGAGGAAGTGCGTCGTGAACAAAATGCTCCTCTTCGAGCGTTGGTCGAGCAGAATATCCCAAATAACACGACGGGACAACGGATCCAAACCCGACGTACATTCATCAATCAAACAAACGGAGGAGTCTCCGACAAACATGCACGCGAGCTGGAGCTTACGCTTCTGACCGCCACTCAACGTCTTGGCGCAGCTCTTTCGCTTCTTAGTCAAGTCGCAGTCAGCGATGAGCCTTTCAAGGTCCTCGCTAGTTTCTTTACCAGACTTGATAGATCGCCAGATAGACATGTGCTCACTAACAGTAAGGTTATCCCAAAGTGTGTTTTTCTGAGGACATATGCCAATCTGCGACGGAGTAGCGCCGAGCTTGACGGACCCAGAGCTGGGACTAATGAATCCAGCAATCATATGTAGCGTGGTTGTTTTCCCCGATCCGTTCGGCCCTACAAGACACAGAATCTGTCCCTTGTGGCCCTGGAGACTCACGCCATCAACAGCAGTGACTGATCGCCTCTTGCCACAGCAGAAGATTTTTTCCAGAAAGTTGGGCGAGAATCTCTTCCTGAGATCTGATGCTTCTGCTACAATGCTGCCGGTGCTACCGCCACCTTCCGAGAAGGACCTGCTGTGAAAGTCGATTCCGTGCATGAACTTTTCAACAGCCATGGCTAGAATAGGAAATACGATGATTTGGATCCCAAGGAACAACAGCATGGTTGACTGCGAGAGGTTGTACGAGGTTGAATTAATGCCAGCGTCGGGCTTGGGGATCTGGGTAATATCCGCTTTCAGCCCGTTGAGTTCCCACAAGCACATCTGCTGCAAGAAGAAGAGGAAGTTGGAGCTGGCAAACAACAGGCATAGAGGTATCACACCTTGTGACTCTGGCTTTGGATACAGTTGAAAGCTGTATACTTGCGCAACAACAGACATGAGGAGGAAAACGCCGACAACGTAGACAGCGGATACTCGCGACTTGCTGAAGAAGGATGAAGCAAAGACTGTGGAGCTGTTGACAGCCATGCCCAACAGGATCTGCCATCCTACAAGCGTGCTGAGATCAGATTTTGAAAATAAAATGCGATGGTATAGACCGCCAAAGCCAATAAATACAGGCAAACAGGCAAGATTGTAGGTAATGAGCCAGCTCAAAACTCGAGCGAGAGTGGCGCTTCCTCCACCCATGGAGTCGACTAACTGTGCCATGCCAGACTCTCGTTCAGAAGTTATTTGACTTGTCAGACGATAGATGATCAGCCAGAAGCAGGCAAACACAGCAAAGGCATAGATCTGTCCCACAGCAGCGACGAACCCAGATCGCTGGATGTCACTTTGTTGCTCGTCCGTCTCCCATGTATACATCATGACTTCAGGACGGATCGTTGAGTTGGTAATAGCGCGACTGATAGCCAGCTGTAGCGGCAGGAAAAGTGTTTCCTGGGCGGTGTTATGCTCGAACACGTTGAAGTGAGCATCGTCTTTGGAGGGATCAGCCCGAATAGTATACTGCCAGGTATGGGTCCCGTTTTGTGATTTTGTAAAATCGACAGAGCCATTCGTCTCGGGTGAGTCCCAAAATGTAACCGAGGCATAACAGTCGCTAACACCGCGAAGGTTGGCAAGACACAGAGTCGGTAGCTCTTTTTCATTTTCGAGATGGTGAATCAGTTGTGGGTCGATGTTCTTGGTGACGCTGGTGATAACACGATCAACGTCAGGTCCAAGCGTAGGTTTTTTGATAATGACGAGTTTCTTGCCGTCATTGATGGAAAAGTCCCTGATTGGTGCCGGAGCTCCGACGCCGAAGTGGCTGGAAGGGGTGAAGAAGGAGGGTATAGACAGGAGGACGGCAAGAATGGCGAGAGGCAAGCCGTAGTTGAAGACGAGGAAACTGATGGGTTGCCGAAGGACTGTGGCGACGACGTTTTTGTAAGAGAGGGCGGCAGTTTGGCGAACAAACTGCCTTACGTTGAAGACTGCCATATTGTGTTCTCACACGTATATCCGCTCAATATCGGCACACTTAAGTCGAAGGGAAGAGAAGGGAACGATGGAAGATAAGAAGATGGTGGCTGCTGCAGGCGCTCAGTCGTGCAATTTCCCAACGTTATGCTTCTCACCTTTTCAATTTGGAGGTCACAATGAGCAGGCAGCGAATATTGCAGGACGCCGGGGATAAAGGTGTATAGTTCCCAAATCTATACAGAACACGGGGAGAAACGTCTAACGAGAGCCAACCACATATATGGCGTCGTTTATTTTTCAAAATCACTTGTGGAGCATATTCCATATTTATTATACACAGCTGTACTCCGTACCATAGGGAACATCTCCCCAGATTTACTGCATCTCCATCTCCCGCCCCATACAAAAAAATGCAGCCTTGTTCGGAACTCGCTCTTCTTGGCAAATCAACCTAGCAACCAGAAAACGAAGGAAACCCGAAAGAGGGAAGAAAAGGAAAAAGCGCCAAGACATTTGATGCCGCTCCTTCATGTCATCCCGCTTCAATCTTTCAGCACAGCCATGCCAGTACATGGACTAACATACGCGGCATATCCTCACCAACGCGCTTTATTACGATGCACAGGGCGATCAAAAGGGGCAATGATGTCCAGACGAACGCACATTAGCTGCCGCCGAAACAAACAGAAACAAAATTGCGTGTATATGAAGCAGTATGGTTATTTGGGGACAAAATAATCCCACCAACAGTGTTGCTCCAAATCCTCGTATTTGCCCTATCAGGCTGAAAAGACTTAAACCTCATTCGCTCAAGCTTAAGGCGGCATTGGTGCGCACGGTGGCAGTGTGAGCGCCATGTCAGCCCCAGCTCGTTTCCGCTTCTAGCGACAGTTTGATGATGATTTCGGGGCTATGGAGCGTGAAGCTGGGGTTCAATCGGCTGGTCGCTTCCTTTTCATCAACAAACTGCACCAGATAGTTCCACTAAAACACGTCGACTGGTGGCGATGATGGGGCGAACGCGCGTCGTCCAGGGCATTTTTGACGCAATCTCAGCAGGGGTTTGGTGCAAGAATACATCGCTGTTTTGGGAGTAGAGGGCGGGGGTGGCCGGGTGATAGTCAAGTACAACTCAAACACACGTGTGTTTCCTCCGTACAAAGCATGAAATAGGAGTACTCCGTATGGATTGAGTAACTAGTTACTCGGTACTCCGTAACGAGCGACTTGGGATGTTTTGGCGGCAGCTTTCGTGGCTTGTTATGCGATCGGCTGGAAGTTATGCGATTGGCTTGGGCGTTTGTAGAATGGAGCATTCCGCACTCCGTATGGAGTACGGAGTACGGAGTACTTAGCGTGCTGGTACATACATTCCCCGCCGTACTACTCCGTAGTACTACGACGTACGAGTGAAGCGGTCTTATAGACCCCCCATGCGGGGGACAGTTTAACTGAGCCATTTCGTCCACATTGTCTAATTGACCCTTTTAATTTAAACGCCTACTATAGATATAATTAAAGCTTATTATTAATAAAATCTATTATCTAAATAACTATTTAAGCTATATAATTTTAATTTTTTTTGTTACTAAGGCATTAATCTCTTGCGGAGTTAATGCTACCTCGACGGCTCAGTTAAACTGTCCCCCGCTTGACCCGCTGATGCCACCCATACGGTCGCACATTAGCTAAGCTCCGCAAGAAACCGCCAACCCCGCTTTGTGTGTTGGTGGGAGAGAAGGAGCGAGGGAGAGCAGGAGCAGCGACAAGGTCCTACACATTCGAATCAGTTCACATATATTTTCCATACCATTCATAAATAGTTCTTACCATCCCAATTTGTAAATCTCGCGCAATATTCTATATATTTGAATCAGTTCACATCTATTTCCCAAACGTTTCATAGTCATGTCTTACCGTGCCAGTCTCTTCGTTAGCAACAGCAGACTCATTGTTGTTTGCGGAGCTTTGCTAATGTGCCACCGTACACCCACCTTGACAGGCAACATGTGGACTAGAGTTCCTCAGTAGAAGATCATCATACAAATTGTAACTAGTACACAAGATGAATTGGCCTATCTCAACTCGCTCTTTGCACTAATAACATATTGGGAATGGAGTATTGCATGACTACCAAGTACGAATTTACCTTGCTATCAATACCCACCAGCAGCTGCAACCTATCAACTCGTGAACGAGGAAACCTGAGTTGAACAGCTTCGAGCCCCACTCTGCACTCTCTTCTTCTCTTCTTTTTCTTCACTCTCGTCTTTTCATTACGAATAGCAACCATGTCATCATCAAATCCGTTCTTGACTCCATCTGATACAGACTCTTCATGTTGCAGGCGTCTCAACCGCTCTTCTGGGGATAGCGGCAACTCAGATGAGCTCGGAATGAGCAGCACCAAATTTCGCGTCGCTATGCCTCCAGGTTTCCCCCTTCCAGTTAACACTATTTACGGGCCCATCCGTCAGGCCTTTCCAATGCAGTACTATGAAGATATTCTAAAGTTGCTCCTGCGGCGTCTCGTTGTTTAACGAGACTAATGACCTTTGCGATAATGATATAGTTACCCGGCTGTTACGATAAGAATCGTCGGATTAGTGGGTGGATTAGTCACGCTGCAAGTGGGACCCACAGGACCCCCTTTTAGTACAGAATAGCTAGACTAGAGACCTACATCTAAGATCATCATTAATTATTACAATACCTTCACTTTGCTTGCAATTCCAGCACGTAACACCGGCGCTGTTGTCAATCTGATCATCATTAGCATACGGTTTTAATCATCACCCCGTGGGACGCACTTTCGCCCTAGACCTAGCCAAAAGCAGTAACAGATTAAGAGATTTATGGATACATTAATAGATAATACTAAGCATGAGGATATCGCTGTTGAAATAATAGCACGAGAGCTATTTCTGGATAAATACTTATCTCCTGTTATTAGGGACCTAAAACTAGAAGCAAACTAGCCTAATATTAGTAATATAGTCCTTTAAACTCTGGATAGTTTTAAATAAACCTAGGGCAAGGTAACGCTTTTTTGTCTTAGCTATTCTAAATATCTACCTAAGAACCTAATTACTATCTACATTTCCGTGGATTATAGCTATACTACTCCGTAAGCATATATGGCTAATTGTTATTGCTTGTCTTTAAGAGCAGTTGGACAAAACTGGTCATGAGCTTGTGGCATTTAAACTTGTCCCCCCAAGCGGGGGACAGTTTAACTAAGCCATCGAGGTAGCATTAACTCCGCAAGAGATTAATGCCTTAGTAACTAAAAAAAAAAATTAATATATAGCTTAAATAGTTATTTAAGTAATAAATTTTATTAATAATAAGCTTTAATTATATCTGTGGTGGGCGTTCGAATTAAAAGGGTCAATTGGACAATGTGGACGACATAGCTCATTAAACTGTCCCCCGCATGCCCCCCTACCAGTAGAGCTCTCCGGAAGAAGATCCTTACTGCCCAACAGCTTAGAGCTCTGTATAATTACAAATTGGATTTAGGAGCTAATATTTGCGCCGAAAAGTACATTCGCAGAGATGATGGTTAGCAGGTCTACCCTCCTATTGGTACACTGGGCTGCTATGTGGAGGTTTATATGAACGACAGGATTGACCCCCTGAAGTTAGCCTTAACTAACTATTATGTTGTCCGTGCAGGCTTAGATAGGTTCCTTTGGAGGGCAGTTCAGATTACACAGGGCGCAGATAAAGGCACTTTTGAGACCCAGCTCGACACGCCGCTACATGGATCTCCTATTTAGACTATTGATCAACGCGGGTTTGGCCCAAAGACACCAATCGCTATGGAGAGCCCTGCGCGATATAATCACAACTGCCATGTTTATTCAGCTAACATAGTGGTTACAGGATAAGTTAGCCTCTAATCAAGCTTACTTCCAAGGAACCGCAGCAGAGGAATTCAAAGCCCTACAAGCAGCTCTGCGGCAGAAGGTGTCATATTTTAACAGCAGGGATCATCGACTTGGTCTTACCTTGGCTGGATCAGGCTTTGTTGTTCGAACTCCTCTCCATACTACTGGGCTGCAAAGGCGACTTGACTGGGCCCTCATTAATGTTCCAACAGCCCAATGCGGCATAAACCATGTGCCACTAATAAGTTCAGGTCTTATACTATCTAAATATCCCTCATGTGCAGGAAATACTCTGAAACGCCAGCCTACAACCATGGTTAACGAGTTGCCCTGTAACACCAAACTGTTTAAGGTTGGGGCTACCTCTGGATTAACTCATGCTTATTACACCAGTGAATACAAGCGAGTAGTTGGAATCAGTCTTGATAAACACAGGGGTTTGGGTTATACGTTTGAGCACGTCGTTATTGGGGCGAATGAAATACTATTTGCAGAACCAGGAGACTCGGGGGCTGTTGTTTTCACAGACAGTGGTGAAGCTATTGGACTTGTCTTTACTGGAGCATCGCCACAGCGATCCAAGAATATTCACGCCCTGTTCACACCTTTGGAGGACATCTTCGACCACATCAAGCATCATGTTGGACCGAAATTTGTTGATATTCGATTGTAGGCCGTAATAGGCGCTGTTAGGGGGTTTCCCACAGATAGAAAGGGTTCCCATGAAAGATGACCAAAATAAATCATTGAGATGACGGAGGTAGAGAAAAATTGCACAAAAAAAGACACCAACGGCCAATATATGTGTGGTTTCCCTTTGTGTCACCCAAGTCCTCCGCAGTAAGTTAGTTCATCGTTTTAATACCCAGATGGCGATGCCTATCTCAAGAACAAAGGCCCATATTTCGTGGATCTGCAGGAAGTTGAGACTAATGCGCTGAACAATCTGTGCCCATTACGGCTATGGCGGTGGTTCCCCCGAGATCAACCGTCCCTGCCTTGACTGTTTCCTAGTAAATAGATCCAGCAAGTCCGCCTTTACCTGCATCACGTACAACCATCGAAAAGCGGTTGAAGTGGGTTGAGTGAGTGCTGCAGGCAGCAGCGCAACTGTGTTGTCTTGTACGGAGCATTCAGTGCGGAGTACGGAGTACTGGGTACGTATTCATAGGGGGTCAAGCGGGGGACAGTTTAACTGAGCCATCGAGGTAACATTAACTCCGCAAGAGATTAATGCCTTAGTAACTAAATAAAAATATAAAATAAAAATAAAAATAAAAATAAAAAATTATATAGCTTAAATAGCTATTTAGGTAATAGATTTTATTAATAATAAGCTTTAATTGCATCTGTGGTAGGCGTTTAAATTAAAAGGGTTAATTAGACAATGTGGACGAAATGGCTCAGTTAAACTGTCCCCCGCATGCGGGTGTAAATCGAAGCACTGCCGGATTCGGCCAGTTGAGGTCCATCAGACTTTGACACTGCCGACTATTCCCTTTCGAAGTATCATCCACCGTCGCTATTCCTGACGTGGATTGCTGTAAACTGCTTCATCATTACCTCGCTAATGATTCCTGGTGTAGCGTGTGCGTGCGTTGTTACGGCTTCCACGGCTAAAGACGACGTTGAATCAGCACAGCTTGGGTAGATCATGGTTGATCTGGTTATGTATGTTATTTATATCCCGTATTTCCTATGATAGGGTCCCACAGCTTGGTGGGCGACATGCGAGCAATTAAACCTTGTGCAATACACATGGCTACCAAAGACAGGCATTTCGTCACAAACGACGTGCACAGCCTCAACGACAGCCCGGTCCGGCACTAGTCACGCTCTCAATCAAATGGAATCCGCCGTAGAGTGTCTGCTTTGCCTCCTTTCTTCATCTCCTGCGCAGCTGCGATGCTGCTTGGTACTTTGATACCACAGCAATCCCCCCAGCCAGTGCCATCATGAGCATGTCCAGTGTGGTCACTAGCTTGTGAGGTGACGCGGCCATCATGCTCATCATGGGCAGTTTCGCCTCCACCATCTTCGCTCATCCCTTCGACGGCCGGCACAAGAGAGCCGAACAAGAAGTGCTGCATGACGGGCAATTTACCCAATACCTCATTCACGAACATGCGGCGCATACCTCCGTCGATCTTGGACCACGACTTGGCCGACGAGATGTCGTCAAGCATGGGGCTGTGCCACCGTAAGCCCTTTACCGTCTTTGTGTTATTAACAAAAGCAACTTGCCCAAGATAGAGATAATCGTCGCCAAATTCCTCAATCGTCAATTGCTGATGGATAGAGCGCGGTGTGATGTAGGGATGGTGTAACAATTGAGATGCACCGAAGAGAAAGGGTAAAAACTGGTAATCATCTAATCCCCATACGCCATGTGAGCCCGCCGGTTCCAAGTAGTAGGTCATTTGGACCGTGCGCATCATTGACAGATACCGCGAAAACACCGTCAGGGCGATGGCTTTGAAGTCGGTGGGCTGCAAGTGGCCCAGTTGATAAAGACAAAGTAGCCATATCATAAAGTTGAGTTCGTGTCCTGAGCCGTAGTCAATACGGTTTCGGTTTCCAAATGACTGTTCCAGATATGTGGATGCCTCGGTGATGGCATCGTTGAGTTCAATGCCAAGAGCCTCGTGCCATGTGGTTGCCTTTTCTGATACAAGGTCGAGGAATCCCTTGAAAGCCTTGTTTCCGAAACGAGAGCTTCCTTGTTCGTCCGGAGGAGACCTGGCAACGAGGTCCTCCGCATCCTTCAAAATGCCTAGGATAGCTTTGACCGTGTCGCTGAGATCATCATTCTTGACCGCAGAGCACGGTGAATCCACAACACTCTCGGCTAGCCCAAATATCCAAGCCTTGATAAGACTGTGTGTAGGCGACGCGAGAAACGTATCGTGATCCCTCTTAGACAGAATTCTCCTCTTGGGCACAGTAAATGCCCAGTTGGATGTATCAGGCGGCGAGGGAAGCGTGGGGGTCTCTGGAACAGGTGTCGGGTTCACTTCTTGTCGTCGACGGCGGGGTTCAAGCTTTGGTATTCTATCTTTTAGGTTGGTTATGGCGGCGGCGGCGGCGGCATCGCTCAGGGGTGCAGGCGAAGTCGTAGACTGTGACGAGGCCATAGTTGTGGTAGTGAAAATGCATGAGTCGACTCGTCGGAGGCCGCGTGAATGTAGACGAAGCATGAGTTTGGAGCTCAGGACATGGCAGACGGTTGCAACGGCAGGACGCGCGGGGTCCACCCCTAAAGCCCCACCAACAAAAGCACTGTAATAACGAACCTGGCGCCTTGCGACGCCCACACGCTCATAATTAATATTGACCGCCTGCAAAAGCCCGCTATGCCAACTACGGAAGCTTTCAATGTCGAAATGTTTCTCGATCGATCGTGAAAACTCATCAACCGTCAACCATTCTCATTGCAACAGCACTGAAACGTGCTCAAAATGACCGCAACCTCTGAACCCATTGCTCAGTTGTCCCACCTGCCAAAGGCAGACGGCTCTGCATCGTTCTCGTATTGCGGATACGCTGTTACTGCGGCTGTCCATGGCCCAATTGAGGCGCCACGACGTGATGAAAATCCCTTCGAGGCATCAGTGGAGGTGGTTGTGAGGCCAGCAGCAGGAGTTGGGGGTAAGACAACAGCAGAGCCCCGTCAACATCATCGACGGCTGTCTAGTTTCTTGTAGCTAACTATATTTCGGCACAGGTACAGCAGAGAGGCAGCTTGAGACCATCGTACAGGCCGCACTACGACAGCTCATCCCCGTGCGAAACTTTCCACGTTGTATGATACAGGTTACGCTTCAGGTGATGGAGACTCCAGAAAATGCCTACCAAAATACAAAGCTGGTTCAAGCTCAACTGGTGAGAGCATAGTTACACGAGTCCTGACCCTTTGTCAAGAGAGGCTTTTACTAATTGCGACTCGCTGTAGAACCTGGCCATCATCCCAGCCCTGTTGCATGCAGCGATTCTGGGCCTATTGACTGCCGCTATTCCTCTCAAAACAGTGGCAGCTGCTATAACACTTGCCATTCCAGCAGACTCTAACAATCTCATCATTGAGCCCAGCACAGAGGAAGTTTTCAAAGCAAAATCTACTCATTCCTTGGCTTTCACATCAAGCGATGAGATTTTACTGGCAGAGAGCTCTGGTTCGTTTACGACACAAGATTGGGACAAAGTTCTTGAGACGGGACAACGCATATGTTGCCAAGATCAGGGATTGGGGCAAGATGCGGCAATGTCCGGAATCAACACAGAATCGACCAGCATCAAGTCATTCATCCGATCAGTTATGGAAACAAAAGCAGCCGCTGATCTTCACTGGAAGTGACAGAGAAAGATCGATATAACGGCACAATGTACCACGATGCAGATAAATACCGGGCAAGGTGCATGGAATACATCGATGCTGCCAGGATGAGCATTTCATGCCTAGCAAAGACCAGACGGATGGCGCTTCACCATGCATTGCTTTGCATGCAAGACCTGCCTGCAAATGAAGCTGGTGTCGGCATGGATTGATAAGGTGGCGAAAGACCCATTTTCTCCGTCGACACAGGGGACGAGAGCCGACAGACTGTGACTTGGTGTGGTGTTCATGGCGGTCGTAGCCGCCGGTTTCAGAGTCTCTTCAGAATGGGCTGCGACTTGTCATGGAAGGGCTTCTGGCATAGATTCATCGAGATCGACTTACCGCTTGGAGGTAAAGCCGTGGCGGATAGGCTGCCGATCCAGGCACTTGAGTGAAATCTTCGAAAGTTTCGGGAGAGCTAGGATAAAAAGGCGCAAACATCACCATGCCCGTCTGATGTTGCTCGTTTGCCATGTATCGTATGAGGAGTAGACATTGAAGAGTGTATTATGGTCCAACGAGCGAGGCATCAAATCAACAAGGAACACTAGTGTTGCTGCCTGCGGTCGTAACAGCAGCCCTTGCAGGATTGTGCTCTAAGAGGTTTCACCCCAGTGGCTGACTGGCTCGTCGTTCATACCCGCCAGCCTGAGACGGCCAAGCAACGTGCCAGTCGGTCAGGCTTATGCGTCCAAACGGTACAAGCAGTAACTAACAGCTCACCCTTACTTCTAACTCCGTACAATACTGAGAAGTAAAACGGGTTCTAACGTCTTTAGCCCCTAATCCACCTGGTTGCCCAATGTGAAGACCCACTCCGAGGTTGCGGTTGAGGCGTTTGGCTGTCTCAGCACTATGCTACTTCACCACTGGTTGTCAGATCTGGTGCATCCATCCGTGCCACATTTGTCGCTCGCAGAAAAACAAGGCTGCGGTTTTACTTTGTAGTCCCGTTGCGTGCTTTCCCGGCGTTGGCCCATTCCATTGATTTCCAATATGCTACTCCGTATAACGCCAAGTAAATATGCCTCGCTGGCTCCCCTGTTCGTCAACAGCAAGGTCTAGTGGTGGGAACGCCCGAAACATGGGCCAAACTAGACGACGAGTCGTGTGATTAGGGGCATCTACGGAGTACAATCTCCTTTATTATACTTGGTGTGAGACTCTTGGTAGGTCGACCCTGCTTAAATGCCAAAATGCCAACATGCCAACCGAGTCTCTGCCGGACCTGCCAGCTTCCAAACGTGGTTGTTTGAAAACAGAAGGGGGGGTTGAGAGTGGGAGCAACAACCTGATACAGCGGCCCGCATGGTGGGGAACCCGCAGGGATTGTTATGATCTCGTGCTGGTGCTGCTGAGCATCAAAAGACGAAGTATATAAATGCTCCGGTAACTTAACCTCTGCTCTTGTCCTGTGCGGGAAGGGCTGTGTGCTAGTTATTACCCTTTCCGTTTCCGTTCCCATTTCCGTTTCCGTTTCCGCTGTCGTTTCCTTCGCTGTCGTTTCCTTCGCTGTCATTACCTTTTTCATCCTTTGATTTTTTCCTCTCAGCGGGTATATGGTTGTGCTTTGACTTTTTGGCTTTTGGAGACAAATGCTTAGACATTGCGACGGCGGTGAAGAGCTCTGGTAGTTCTCGCAGGTGGCCGGTTTGGCACTCATCCAGTCGTTCCATTCTTCCTCACTCGCAGCTGGTCAGCTGGTCTTTCATTGTTCGGTTTGCTCCTCCTTTGACGGACCGGCCTGTTGAACCACTGTCTTATATTTTAAATCATCTGGATTTCACCCCAGTTTGGCTTCTCGCGCCATCCGCAGAAGTCAAGGCACCTGTTGCATTCCGATTCGTCAGTCGGACGATTTGGTCTCTTTGGCTGCTTCCCGCAGCTTTCATTCATGCCATTGTATCCACCACGATATACGGAGTATTTGGCTTGGCGACAAGTTGCAGCACTGTGGTCACATTTACAACCGAACTGATTTGCTGCCCTTGAGCCACGGTGCGACATTTCCTGCAGCCCGGAATCCGCATCACAGCTCATACACCAATTGCCGAAGCATCCGAGCCTTCGGCTCACAGCGTCTTCGGTTCCCCCGCAGCAACAACAGCAATTACTAGCATCGGCAGTGCGCATTCGTGCAGATTAGCTGCTGTCAAGGAAACACATTGGCCGAAACTTGTCTCGTGATCTGTCAAGCGTTCGTCAAGTGAATCATCAAGTACGTACGTGCACCTCCAAACATCCGAACAGGCAAATATGACACGGGTTATGCTCCGTCATTCTGATATGCAATACCCGGAATATCCGTACATGCATAGTAAAGGATTCTCATGCAGTCTGCCGTGTTGCATGCCGCTGCACTGCTGATCATAGTGTGTGTAGGGAGATATTCCGCAGCCCGGGATACTAGATGCCAGCGCTGGAAGTAAGGCTAAAAGCTCCGCAGAGCTTCGGGTTAACAGAAGGCCAAACTCCCAGAGGCCAACGGCGAGCCGCGACCAACGACCAGCCCCCTGCACGCTGCTCTGCGCTGCACTCTTGTTACTCCGTACGGAGTGCTCCGTACACGTCAGTATAATCACTCCCCAACGTGTGACTTGCTGTTCGCGAACCCCATTGTTGGCACCGGATTCCGTTTCGCTGCTTCGCGCGGCTCGGTCATTGGAGTCGGAGTTTGCTGCAACCCCACTCCCTCTTGTTCCAGGCTGTTGTTCCAAGTGCCCCCTTCTGCATTTGTCGACACCCACATTCCTATCGCTATGACCTCCGAATCACTCCTGTCACCTACAGCGCTCCACCCGGCCATCAGCGGTGTCAGTGGTGGCACCGGGGATGGTGTTTCTGGTATTTCCCGAATTGCATTTAATCATCAAGCCGCTGTCAGCCTTGACCGCCCCGTGTCGTCCGGTTCTTCACATCGTCACCACCGTTTATCAATCAACACAGCCAAAGCCACTCGTTCTGCTGATGACCCGCGTACGCCGTCTACCGCTGTTCCAGCTCTAGGCGGTGGATCATCTAATTCACTCACCCCCGAGCAGCACCCGCGCGACACTTGGCTGTGGGCGTCTCAGGCTTCTGATCTGGGTCATCGGCGGAGTGCACCATCCTGCGATTCCATTCCTCGCCAAACAATTATCAAGGCTCTGGCATCTTTTGCACGGAAAGAGAAGCCTGAGGCTCTCTCGTTGGACAATATGCTTTCGAAACAGAGTGGCGATGCCCCCAAATCCGCCGCTTCGTCTCAGATGCTGGCGGATGCACTTCAAGACCTAGCACGAAAACGGGCTGCAACACCTACTTCGGCTTTCACGGCCCTTCAATCACCATGCTTTTATCATCAGAGATTTGACGACGCCGTCAACATCGATAAAGTACTCGAAGAAATTAAGAATGATGAGTCAATGTCGCATTCCAGACTGGTCCAGACAGCCACAGGGGTACGAGAGGTGTCCAAGCAGCTACAGCGAAGACCTATCAAGCGAGCTGTGCGGAATGTCATGATTGTCACCAAGGCCCGGGATCACCGGCTTGTTTACTTAACCCGTGAGCTCGCTGCATGGCTTCTCCGCACCCCACGGTACGGCTCCGACTTGGGGATTAATGTCTACGTCGACGCAAAATTGCGCGGCTCGAGTCGCTTCGATGCCCGTGGCATTGTCTCCGAGAACCCGCAATTTGAGCACATGCTGAAGTACTGGACACCAGACCTATGTTGGAATCAACCAGAGAAATTCGATCTCGTCCTTACTCTTGGCGGAGATGGTACGGTGCTTTTCACTTCCTGGCTGTTTCAGCGAATTGTCCCTCCCGTACTTTCTTTCAGTCTCGGCAGCCTGGGATTCATGACCACGTTTGAGTTTGAAAAGTACAAGTCGCATCTCAACCGCGTCATGGGCGATGACGGCATGAAGATCAATTTGCGCATGCGATTCACATGCACCGTTTGGAGACATGACACTCAGGGTGGACACGTCGATGAAGGAGAGCAATTCGAGGTACTGAACGAGCTGGTGATAGATAGAGGCCCTTCGCCGTATGTTTCCAACTTGGAGCTATATGGCGACGATGAGCTCCTCACAGTTGTCCAAGCTGACGGCTGCATCTTCTCCACCCCGACGGGATCAACGGCATATTCACTGTCAGCCGGAGGATCCCTCGTCCACCCTGATATTCCGGCCATCCTCTTAACTCCCATTTGCCCTCACACACTCTCTTTTCGGCCAATGGTCTTGTCAGATACCATGGCCTTGAGGGTTGCTGTACCTCGAAACTCCAGAGCTACGGCATATTGCGCCTTTGACGGCAAAGGCCGAATTGAACTTCGACAGGGTGACCATGTCACCATTACTGCATCACAATATCCTTTCCCTACAGTTACTCGCACAGATACAGAGTGGTTCGACAGTGTCAGTCGAACGCTGCGGTGGAATGTTCGTGCCGCAGCGCAGAAGCCATTTGACTCCAACGCGGCCTCGGATGGCATGCTTGCGCAAGACGAAGATGACGGTGTATGCTGGGACATTGACACAGATAGCGCTTACTATCCCAGCGAAGAGGGAAGCGTGAGTGCTAGTCCGATTAGGCGACAAATGAGCATGCTAGGACTTTAGAAGAAATGACGACGGATATGAATCTATTCTGCTTAGAGTGCACTATAATGATTAAAACATACATGGGAGTAGTGTCTTTATTTTGGGGT
>JASWJB010000439.1:0-28944 GCA_032433595.1 Conoideocrella luteorostrata
CAAAGAAAGTCCAGATTGGGCGGAGACTGGGGCTGACGGGACCGACGGGACCGACGAGAACGACTGGCTAGTTAGTAGTTCAAACCTTGAGCAGCAAAAGTGAACGGCTGGTTATCAAATCCCCCCGTCAGCAAGCAGAGGCTGCTTACCATCTCGTTGGTCAGCATCGGACGGCGGGCCGTTCAACCACCCCGGCATATCACGAGTGTTTTGTACCTGCGTAACCGCAGAAAATATTACAGTCGTCTTTTTTTTTTTTGGAGAAAGGAGGGGGGCTCTATTCATATTTTCATTATTTTTTTCTTTTTCTACATATATATAGTAAAGCAGCGGGGGGTATTGGCATGGCATTGATAAGGCAGATGGGACCGCTGCGTGTTGTACATCGATATTTAGTGGCATCGAGCACACCGCGACATTTGTGCTTTAACGGAGCGAATTTCATTACGCATTCATATTTTGCTGCCTCTTGTGTACTAAATTTTCGCTGCTCATCAGCATCGGCACCTTCATCTTCGCCATTGTTATCATCGTCATCAGCCACAATGGCAGCCACCAGCAACAACAGCTCAGAAAAGCCCGACCTTCCTCCCCTCACAGACCACGAATTCAAAATCTACAACCGCATGGCCGACCACATGAACCAATTCGTTCGTCCAATCCATCCTTCCATCCATCGATCCATCCATCCTTTCATCCATCCTTTCATCCATTCCACTTTTTCAGCTCCATTTCCTCCCAGAACCCCCCCTCCTTAGCTTAGCTAGCTAACGCCCCCCCAAGCACAATTACTTCCGCCAGTGCTGGACCCGTCTCTACAAAGCAGCCAGCACCTCCCGGCGGCCCGAAAACCTCACGCTCAAGCAGTTCCTCTCCGAGGGCATCTCCTTTGCAGAACACCTCAACAGGCACCACTCCATCGAGGAGGCGCACATCTTCCCGCTCCTCGCCAAGCGCATGCCTGAATTTGACCACAGCAAGGGCCACCTCGTCAAGCAGCACAAGCAGATCCATGACGGCCTGGACGAGTTTGAAAAGTACGTGAGGGGCTGTCACCGCGGCGAGGCTGATTTCGAAATGGCCGTCCTGAAGGAGAAGATGGATACGTGGGGGGATGTTTTGTGGGAGCATCTCGACGAGGAGGTCAGGATGCTGGGAGCCGAGAGGATGAGGGCCGTTTGGAGCAAGGAGGAGATTATGAGGATGCCCATGTAGAAGGCGACGCAACAACTCTCCTTTCTCCTTTTAGGGCGCATTGTGTTTATTCCTTGTTGGCTTCTTTCCTCCCATTTTTCTTCGCTTTTTGCGTAGGGTGATATTTTGGATACAGATTATGAATGAATTTTGAGATATGGGTGTCTATAGTTTACGACGGCATATGGGATTTTATAGTTTATTGGGCGCTTGAGTAATATAGCATCTCGTGAGTGAGCAAAAAAAAATGCACATGTACAAAATGTTCCTTTACCGTGTTTCTTTTATCTGTGTATGTGTGTGTATGTGTGTTTGTGTGGAAAGCTGAGTAGTGACTCGTATCAAACGTATAAATTAATATGACTGCATGGCAAATAAATCCAGGAGAAGTTTCATGTCCTCTTATAATCCGTGCGCTCCATCCGGAGACTACACCAAGCACTTTTTAATTCCCCTTCAGTCGATTTGAACGTATACCAACATCACCCTCCGTAAACTCAAACGGTATCTCTCCATAAGTCGGCCATGGCCCCCACTGCGGGATAAAATCCCAAGAACGACACCGCAATATCAGGCAAGAATCCCCCAGACGTTGAGCCCCAGTGCACAGTCAGCGGAGCCCACGACAAGTTCCGGTAGAAGCTCTTGTTCCAACGCATCGCCCATTCGGCATCCTTGGCCGCCACGCCGCTGCTCTGTTTGCGGCTTCGCTCGACCAGCAAGCGGCTGCCCTCCATAGCAACGTACAAACCCCATGCGCGTACGCTCAGCAAAGCAAGACGGCCTTGGGTCGCCGGAGAAAACGGCAGCACTTTCTTACTGGACAGGAAAGCCACGTTCTCAGATGCCTGAAAGACAATCAGGGAGGCAATCTGGGCGTACGCAACGAGCGTGTCAAACGTCGCCTCGGAGGAATCCCGCGTGTCCGCAACTGTTTTTTCACCATTGCCCTTGCTCTTGGCTGCCCAAGACTTGAGGACCAGTCTCTTCGCAGCAAAGTATAATCCGAGCAAGCCCCAGAGTCGGCCCATCGTCCTCGTTTCGCTAATCATTGCCGACAGCGTCTTTAGGCGTCCGCCGAGCTGTAAGGCCAGGGCTGCCAGCGGGGGCTGCGGTGTAGCCGAGGCCATGACCACCGTAGTTGCAGGTGGGAGTTTATACGCCATGGCCACCAGCCGGCGAGCCGATTGCCTAATGGCAGCACCACCAACGCCTTCCAGGACCGAGCCTGCCAGGCGGGTGGCATAGCAGGCAAAGAGGAGAACCGTCTCGGCCCCGGTTCGAGTCTGCATGCATTTCGCAAGGTGGGCGAGGAGAGCATCGAGGCGAGAGGGCCCAGCTGCGAGGACGGCCGAGATGGGCGCCTTCTTGTTCGATGGTGGTGGTAACGAGGGCGGAAGTGCGGCGTCGACGCTGGTATCGGTGGCCGAGGCGGATTTCTCGGCGGCGGCACTCATGATGGGGACCAGCGATCTCGGTACCGGTTCCAATTTGGGCTGCGGGCAAGAGGACTCAACTCAATGCGCGAGTGACGTAACGAAGAAGCTGTTCCACAGACCGTCCGTGAATACTGCAAAATACCGCGCAGATACTGTTGAGATGTCCGGCGTTGGTTACTCGTCAGATGGCAGCGATTAGATCATCATCCGCCGCCGGCGTGGGGGCTGGTTGTCCAGAAAGTTGGGAGGGAGCTCCTCCGGTCGCGCTTGAGAGCCGAGTTCAGCTTCCAACGTTTGCCAAGATCCCCAGCTTAAGGTGCAACCTGAAGAGGCGAAACGAAAGGCCACAGGTACCTATGAGAAGCGTACGGAACAAGAACACGAAAATAAATTGTATCCAGATTGTCAGTAGAGTGGAAGAAAAAATAGTTCACCTTCGCATAATAATCCCCTTCCTTTTGGAGACTGCGGCTGGGCTTGATGAGCGGCTGAAAGTGCGCTATTACCTTCGCTGCATATGTACTCCGTACCAAGCGGTGCCTCGGCATATACGCGTCAGGGGGACAAGGCCGCTGGATTGGCAGGGTACCTATGGGGTTATACCTCTATCCTCGGCAGGCTCGTATCGCCGGCTGAGGGGATTTCAAGGGACTGCCCGTCTGATGGAGTTGATGTTACCCTGACCTGTCGATCTTCCCTCTCGATCTTCCCTCCAATTCACATTGCTTCAATGTTCCATTTCTACAGTACAGCTCACGCGTAGCAGCTCCGATTTTTGGCCAGCATTGCAGCTGGACAGAAACCTATAAGAGTGTTAGCCACTTCCCTTGGAAGCATAGCTTGGATAAGTTAACTACTCATACTCCGTACTCCAGCTTTGTTCGGCGGAGCGGTCGGTCCCACACCAGAAGTTGGAGGGACTCGCCGCCGTGGCAGCCGCCGCAGTCCGCCCTCCACCACCCCGTAGTTGGATACTCGTTCAGCAATGAATAATATTTTGCAACTCCCATCATTCAGTCCTCCATAATGTGGCATCCAGTTTTTACAAAATAGTATAAGTAGTTGCAGAATTACCCTATTGGGAGCGTATAAGAACCTAGTTGAACATATGTTTTTATTGGTGGCTGGTGAATCGTCACTTCTATCAGTAATCTTTTTTAAGTCCCTTCTCCTCCTCAAACATAAGTGACAAAGCGGAGGAGGAAAGGCTCCTGTAACAACTAACCCCCACCCCCAAAGGTTTTTTATGCAAATCGTCCGATTTGATAGCAAATGGTCGCTCCCTCCGAGCGTCCATCGCGTCCGTCAAGCCCCATCCCGTCTCATGCATGACACGTAGGACAAACAAAAAATATAACAGCCACAAACAAGCTTGATTGAATACTTCTTTCCCAATGCCGTAAGCTGCGCAGAAATTGTGCGCCTACGCCCAAATACCAAGTTGATCATTTTAAAATGCTCCCCATTACCCACGACTTCTCATTTTCGTAAGACCGCTTTAACCCCGGACAGCAGCTCCCAGAGCACCACCAGTGAACTGAGTACCACCAGCTTGTCGCTGGGGGTTGCCACCACCACGGGCACCACCTCGGCCGCGTCCACCACCGCGATGACCACCACGACCACGGCCTCCTTGTCTCTCGAAAGCATTGGATGTCCCTTGGGTGCGATGCTCGAGGGTTCGTTCGTTGGTCTCGATGAGGGCGCTTGCCTTGTCGGACAGCGTCAGCGCCAGGGATTGCAGGCGGCTCAACTCAACGCCCTTGCGGAAGATGACGTTGCTGGTGACCTGGTCAAGAGAAGCGGCCAGCTCTTCATGGCTGATCATCTTGCTCACTATAGCACCGGCCTTGGCGTTGTCAAGCTCAAACATAGAGCTGAGGGTATCGAGGGCCAGTGTGTCGTAGAAGGGGGCGTAGGTGAAGAGATAGGTGCGGAGACCTTCCTCCTGGATCTGCTTGGAGAGCATGTTCTTGATGTCTTCGGCGTTGGGCATCAGCTCCCAAATCTTGATGCTGTGGATAAAGTTCGTTGACTTTTTCCACTCGCCAGCAGCAAGAGCCTTGGAAGCCTGCATAACGTGGTCTCTCGTGTTCTCGGGAGGACCAGTAAAGATTTGTCTCTCGTGGTACTCGAGCATACGTCTGTAGGTCTTGCTGATGATGCGCTTCTTGACGTCGGGAGATGATCCGGTCTGAGCCAGCAGGGGAATCTCCAGAAGCATGCTACAGGTCAAGTAGACACACTCCAGTAGCTCCAGGTTGATGTGCATGTGAAAGGGTAGTTGGCGCTGCTTCTCCAGGCGCTCTTGCTCAGGAGATACCTGGCTGTATCTTTGCATCATGACACCCTGAGCCAGTAACTCTTTTTGACGGCCAGAGCCGCAGATCTCTTGGAGGGTGTTCTGGGCATCGTAGACGAGACCTTTGCGGAAGGCGCAAAGGCCAACCTGAACCAGAGTTCTGTTGAAGAGAATCTGAGTCAAGACGTCGAAGTTGGGGATGGTGTCTTGCAAGTGCGACATGAGCATCATGTCACGAGCCTTATAGTACTCGCCGTGGAGAGCAAGGAAGTAAACCTGACACAACATAGCACGGGCACGAATAATGCCCTCGCTGTGGCTGAACAGGTAGTTGCAGAGGATGTTGACCAGGTTGTTTGCATCTTGTGCCTGGCTGCGAGGGGTGATAACAGACTCCATCTTGTCACCGGCGGCGTTCCAGCAGCTCTCCTCAAAAGTCTTGATTACTTGAGCGGGCTATTGAAAGTCAGTATAAGAAGTAGAGTATGGCCGAAATGGTGCCGCAGAGTATGCTTACCTTGAAGTAGACATGCTCCAGGCGTCTCATGACAATGCGGTTGACACTATCTTGGGGGATCTCCAAGGAAGAGTCCTTGCTGAGGTATTCGTAGTACAGCTGACCGCGGAAGATCAGGTTGTAGAGTGCAGCCTCATCTTGCAGTCGCTCAATGTATTCGGAAGTGTGAGGGTCGATGCTCTGCAGTGAGCGGACCAGCTCATCATCTAGTCTCTCAACATATGAAACAACGCTGCCGGCAACCTTGATGTACTTTTCGCCAGGCTGGAGAGAAGGGGGCTTTTCGTCATCATCCCACTCCTCGACGTTCTCTACAACAACGTAATCCTGATGCCTCTCGAGAACAGTAATAAGAGTAGAAAGTTCCTTCTCAGCAGCCTTCCAGTGCTCAAGAGGCATGACGTTGGAGGTACCAGCACTCAGATCAAAACGAGCTGAGACAATGGCAAGCAAAACGCGAATCTGTTGGTAAGGGGTGTTGGCAATTTCACCAAGCTTTTCCATGACCTTGATCTGTTCAATGCGATCGGTGTTCTTCTTGCCACGAGACTCCATAATACCACGCAGATGCTTGAAGATACTCTCAGGTGTGTACTGGAGAGCGCGGCCGCCTTTGCCGACAGTAGCAAAACCATCGTCAGCAAGTTCTTCAGCTGGCGCAAAATCGTCCATAATCTTGACTGTCTTCTTGGGCTTGACTACCGGCTCGGGTTCGTCGTCATCAGACTCCATGAAGCCATCTTTATCCGCTCTGTAGGCATCAATCTCAGTCTGGTATTCCTTGTTGGTCTTCTTGATCTTCTGCTTGACGGCATTCAAACCACGGGCCTGAGTAGCGTTCATCTTCTTGGGTGTGACCTTTTGCTTTGCCAAAGTCTCGTTCATGAAATCTTCCAACTCGGCGATGATTCGGATGTAAGGCTTGGGGGTTTTGCCGCCATCCTGCATACGGCTGACTTGTCGGCTCAGTTTGTCGAACTCTGTTAGAGAAGACAGTTCGTCAGCACCAGTTGCGCACTATTCTGGCTTTCTAATCTCACGCTTTCTTCAACACATTTGGCTTCGTTGCTATCACAACATGTCTGTCCAAAATGTCGAAAGAAAATCTTCCACCAAAAACAAAACCAAAAACACAAAAAAAAGGTACAAATAATTAAATAGGTTCAAGACTTCCACATACCTGCTGAAATCAATGTCCAGTCACCATTCTTTTGACCATTATCAATCAATTTGATCGAGGCCTCAAGCTCATCCAGACGCTTGTCTTTGGCACTCTTCACCTTGGCTCGGACCTCCTCCTCTTCGCTGTCGCTGTCTGAAGCGGCGTCCCTCAAGAAACGGTTGGCACCACCGGCTTCGTCGTCGCTGGAAGAATCATCGCTATCATCAGAATCATCCATATCGTCGGAATCGTCGGAATCATCTTGCTTCAGATCCTGCTGCTCCTCTTCCTCAGAGTAGAGCTCCTCCTCATCGGAGGAACTGTCGCTGGAGCTGTCCTCTCCACCACGGAAAAATCGAGACATGATGGGCAATTATTTCTCTTGACGCAATTCCTCGGGGGATAGATGTCGCCTCGACGGGATTCGAAGGGGAGAAATAGGTTGTCGCGAGGTTGCTATGCGCGGGGTTAGGAATCGAGCCTCGCTCGTGAGGGTCAAAAATTGATGATTTTGGTGGGAGGTGGGGCGCGCAACTTGGGGCTTAGCGAAGAGTCACAACAGCCAAGCTGTGCAGTCAGAGTGCAGGGTCAGATACTCCGTAGTTGCTCATACAATTGGCCCCTCTTCCACCGTCCGTCCATTAACCCCTCCTGCTTTGGTACGGACTGCTTTTTCTGCATCTTAGACTTTTTGTGTGTGCTTATGTCAGCCGGCCTTTGCGTTTTTCCAGTCACCACTAAAGCCCACTAAAGGCCCCTGGAGTCCATGACGCCTCACTGGCGCATGCCCGCTGGCTCAAAAGCCTGACCACTGAACAGCGAGCCATTAGCCGTAGGACTTCGCTATGCTCGGCTGATAACGGCAGGCGCTGAGCCGACTGGCTCCATTTTCTGGTTCCACGAATAACGCCTCAGTTCCTCTCCGCCAGCCGTCTGATTTCTCAGCATCTAGCTAGTAGTTCAGCATCTCTTCAGCACTGCAACAAGTCAGTACACCGAGACTGTCTGGATACCTTCGCAACATATAACCATGACAGCTTTAAGCTGTGGACATAGCGCATCTGCCGCAAGATCGTTCGTTTACATTGCAAAGCGCTGCTACGCAACTCAACCGGCTGCCCCTCTTGGGTTTTTGTTTCCGCGAGCCATCCCAACAGCTGATTTACATGCCGCTTGTCTTCGACGCCAGTCAAGTGCCAGCCGCACTGGATATCCTTCAATACGAAAGACTGCATTCGAGAGCTCTGTTCAACAGTCACAGCAGAGAACCTTTTCGGCCACTGCCAACCGACGTGCTACGACTTGCGTCTTGAACTCCCACACCGATGAAGATGGCAAGGAGATGATGCTGGAGATTACACCGAGGGCAGCAAAGGTACCTAGCAGAATCTTATACGTTTGGGGATCTTGAGGCAAAACTAACTTATCGGGCCGGCAGCGTTTGTCAGAAATAATGAAGAAAGACGATAACCCAAACCTCGCGCTCCGTATTCAAGTCGAAAGTGGCGGCTGCCATGGCTTCCAATATCTCATGAGTTTGGTCACAATTCCTGCCAAGGATGCCACAGAGTGGTCAACGGTTGTCAGTGAAGATGATGCGATTTTTCAGTTCTCCCCGGAGGATGGCGAGTCTAATTCGCCTGGTGTGGAAGGCGCCAAGGTGATACTAGATGAGCCCTCTCTGGATTTATTAAAAGGGAGCAAGGTGGACTTTACTATGGAGTTGATCGGTTCACAATTCAAGATTGTTGATAACCCTTATGCCACGAGCAGTTGTGGTTGTGGAACTAGCTTTGACATCAAGATGTGAAGTGGCAGGTTCTGTTTCGTTTCAGCCCTGTGAGAATAGAGCATAGACTGTCAGATATTGGTGTTATGGCCTAGGTAATAATAAGCTCCACTGATGTATTTTATTCAATGTATATACGACACTCTTGAACGGCTTCGGGCAGATATTTCAGCTATGTCAATGCATACTTCTCTAGGACGCACTGTGTACGTCATACTCGTCATCCACGCTCAAGTCAGTGCGCATGTTGCAGAACATGAAGACACCCAATCACGTTTTACTAGTCACCGAAAAAGAATCACAGTTGACATGGGGAACTCTAGTGTGTCATTCATCAAGAATATCATTTACGTAAAACCTTTTCATGATACACAAAACGCCGAGCAACCATGCCATAATGAAAGTGAAACCCCCATTTGTCCATTCCACACCAAACCCAGTCGTGAAAGCTAAACCACTTTTAATTTAACTAAATCTAGTTCATCTGGCGGACAAGAGCATTGATATGCTCCTCACGGTTGCCGAGGTCACCACCCTCAATGAAGTGCTTGAACTTGCGGGTACGGAAGCCACCATTGGGGTTAGACAGCTTGAAGGGCCACAAGAAGTTGGAGGCCTGCTTGAAGTTGGGGCCAACAGAGTAGATCTCGTGAACAAGATCCTCCATACAGACGATGCCGTACTTGCCGAGAGACTCCTCAATGACAGAGTTGTCGGTCAGGGCAGTGCGCTGCTTGTTGACCTTACCGTAACCACGCTTGTAGATGAGCTCCTTGATGGTCTTCAAGTTGGGGTAACCGTAGGCAACCCAGGGTTCGACAATCTTCAACATCTCGGTGGTGGCCTTGGTGGCCTTGATGAAAACACCGTTGTTGATCTGAAGAAGACGGAGTAGCTGAAGGGTCTTGCGGGGCTTGGGGGGCATCTTGTTGATACCCTTGATACGGACAACGAAGATCAACTTGGACTCAGCAGGGACGTAGGCTGAGTCGTTCTCCTTGGCGACGCGGTGCAAGCGGACCTTCTCACGCTCCGCATCACGGTACTCCTTCACGTACTTCTCAGCACGCTTGAAGATGACACCACGCTTCTCCTTGTTGGCCTTTATTGAAACGAAGTTAGCGATGTTTATCTTCCAAATTTCAATGCTTAAAAAGTGGGATTATGTGGTCGGCGTAATCAGACCCGAAAGAAGGTATAAAATCAACAGCATCGACTTTGTCTAGTTGATGTGGTATGTTGTGCATCATAATGCCTGTAAATTGTAGGGAGAATATACGTACAGCCTTCTTCTTCTTGAGAGCATCGGTGCGCTCAGCGCGAGCCTTCTCCTGAGACTTGCGCTTCTTGAGAAGAGTCTCAGGGACCAGAATCTGGTCATTGGTAGGGACGGTACTACACAAATATTTCAGATTAGTGCGAGGCCCGGCATACTCTGGGTATGAACAAGAGCGCCGGTGCGAGAACTGTAGCTGAAGCGCGACATTCTCTGCTTTGGCTGACTCGAATTTGCATTTAATCGGTGAGATGGCAACGAGGATACTCCGCAGCAATTTCTTGCTGGTCGCATTCCCTTGTTGCATAAGCACTCATCCGACAACAACCCCAGGCACGAAGCCCGGGAAGAATAGTCGCATGCACATTTCGCTGTGGGCATATTTCATCCCACGTACGATGTTTCGTGCACTAGCGCGACAATAATTTTTAGAGGGAAGAATGGGAAGGCATTCTTCATCTCCAACACCCCGTCCATCATCTCTCAGTTCGCAGGCAGATGTCTCAGGCCTGAATAACGGAGGGAGACGTCCAAGAAAGATCGAGCTGGCAGGTCTTTCAATTCTCACCCATCTCAATTCAGAGACGAGATCATTTTTCTCCTGCCCAGCGAGAGGACCACGAACAATCTGCGAAAGAACTCGAAGCCGGGCTCGATGCCCATGGTCGAAGTATTCAAGGGGGAGTAACATACGTGGCACCCATTTTTGCGACTGGCTGTTGGTGAAGTCGGTTAGTATTGGCGTGGATGAGAAAGAAGAAATAGAATGCAGCAGGTATCAGTCGGATTTTTTTCTCCTCTCTGCAGAGGACCGAGTGGAGAATCCTAGGAGTGGGTTTCGCGTTTCCTACCTAAATTTCAGCTAGGGTAGGGTTTTGCGTGCAAGACACACAAAAAATTATTTTTTTGCCATAATGCACCGCCTTTAGCTTCTGCCCGCCAGCCCACACCACCATAGCGCCTATCGCGATAATTGGAAAGGCTTGATTCTTCATTTTCAACTGCCAGTGTCGAGAAACCAGACGCACGATCCAAAATGGCTCCTCCAAAGAAGACTGCTGCACCCAAGGAGAACATCTCCTTGGGCCCTTCCGTCCGCGATGGTATGTTTTGTTCCATTAAATATGTAATAGGAGGCGTAACTGCCGGCATATTGGAATTTGGTTGCTGACAACGTATATACAGGTGAGCTCGTTTTCGGCGTAGCTCGTATCTTCGCTTCTTTCAACGATACCTTTGTCCACGTCACCGATCTCAGGTTCGTCCTCACCGAAAATAGAGATTTGTCCACGCCGAGAACTGAGGCTTCGACTATATATCTGGGCACCGAACACTAACATTATATTTTAGTGGCCGTGAGACCATCACTCGTGTCACTGGTGGAATGAAAGTCAAGGCCGACCGTGACGAGTCTTCCCCCTACGCTGCCATGTTGGCTGCCCAGGATGTTGCCGCTCGTTGCAAGGAGCTGGGCATCAACGCCCTTCACATCAAGATCCGAGCCACTGGTGGTACGTTTTGATCTACCCCACCATCATATCAGATGGAAACTTTCAAAGGAATACAATTGGAAGCTGACAATTCATTGTTTCGCAGGTAACGGTACCAAGACCCCCGGACCCGGTGCTCAATCCGCTCTCCGTGCCCTCGCCCGTGCTGGCATGAAGATTGGCCGCATTGAGGACGTCACTCCTACTCCCTCCGATTCTACCCGCAGAAAGGGTGGTCGCCGTGGTCGCCGTCTCTGAGCACCATCATGGCTATGGTGTTGGCTTGGTCTGGACTGGAATTTCGCTATCTGGTTTCTCTTTGGCGTTGAGAAAAACGAGGGGAACGGCTATAGTGCCTGGTCTCCATTCTACTGTGCTCTGTCACATCCGCTTAACGGGTGTTTTGGCGAGCTGCTAGGTAGACGGATTTGAATTCGCCGCCCGAAGCAGGCCCATGAACAGTAATCCTTGTCCTGCCATCACTATGCTACAGATGTGATCCTATCTTCCTGGTTTGTGATTGTAGACATGCACGTTAGGTTAGGTGAAACGTTAAGATCGCGCAACCATGTGTCAAAATGCCCAAGATATCTTCATTGGAAAATTAGTCTCTATTAGCAGCGCTCCAAGGTAGGAGTAACGTCACAACAGGTATCGAATATTAGCACCGCGGGAATATGTTATTTAGATCCCGGCTTCAGCGTCCACACGCCACGACCTGTGCCGCCAGTTTTATTCAAGACAGCCACTCTATCAAGGGCAATCTTGAACTCGTCGCTTTGTTTCTTCCCGGGGCAATAGGTGTTGAAATGATCCACCAGCATTTTGCTGGGCACTCGACCACCGTGCCTATTTACAAAGGCCACAATCATGGTCATAAAATCTTTGGCCTTCAGATTTCTATCGATGTTTGGCGTTCCGGATCGGGAGCTACTCGCACTGCCACCTGCCAAGCCTTGTCGATTCGCCAAGTTACTCATGATACCGGTTGAACTCGGCCCAGCACGGCGCCTATTGCCGCCAGGGCGTCCTCCCGAACCAACTTCACCTGTCCATGTAACAGTACCAATTGGTACACTGCGAGCCTCCTCGGCGGCATGCCGAAGGTGAGCGGCTGCTTGACGAGCCACCTGGTTGGCTTCTTGTCGCAGAACACTCATATCAGCCTTGGCTTTCTGTGACCCATTGACAATCTGCTCGTGATCGTACGCGCTATTGACGGATCGTGAAAAGATACCCTCAAGCATTCGTCTCTCATCATGGGCTGACTTGTCCTCGTTGAATTCTTCCATAGTTGCAACTATGTTCATCTTCTGCAGCTCTTGTTGCTCAGCATCCTTTTCACCTTTCCCAGCGGTGCCGATTGACGCCAGATCGACGCTTGCAGCATCCGTAGCCTCATCATTGGCTGATAAATTGACTTCAGCCCCTCTAAATACTTCGCTTCGTTGGGCTACTGCTTCATTACCAGCGTTATAAGTGAATAGATCATATAAATCAGATAGATCATAGGAACTACGCTGTTTCGGGTCTTTGAGCACCTTGTTCGTCATGAACTGTTTGAAGATTTGTCGATGATAGATTTTCTCCTCGATGGTGCCTTCCGTCATCAATCGATAAATCTTGACCGGCTTGTTCTGTCCCAATCTCCACGCTCTCTCCCGAGCCTGCAGATCTGTAGATGGGTTCCAATCAGGATCAAATATGATTATCCGATCCGCGCCAGTTAAATTAGTTCCCAAACCACCCGTACGGGTGGTCATGAGAAAAACATGGATCAACGGGTCGGTGTTGAATCTGTCAATCATAGGTTGCCGCTGGTCGACTGGAGTTTCTCCATCCATGCGGACGTAGCGTATTTCACACTCGCGCATGCACTTTTCTATAATGTTAAGCATTAATTTGCCTTGTGAAAACAGTAAGGTTTTATGACCATTCGGTATCATCACCTTCTGCAACAAATCCTTGGTAAGCTGAAGCTTGGCAGAAAGCTTTGGGCTACCAAAATTGTAACCAGCCTTCCGACCCAAACTCTTATCCAATAAATCGGGATGGTTGCAAATCTTGCGCAGAATGTCAATTCCGTAAAGCGATTGTCGCCTTCTATTTAATATAGCTGAAACTTCGTCAGATCCCAGAAAAGTTTCGTATGCCTTCCGCTGGCCATCAGTTAATTTGCAGAATAAGACTTGTTCTGTTTTCTCCGGTAAATCCGCTGCCACGTCCACCTTAAGACGTTGGAGCAAATATTCGCTAATCGTCTCCTTGAGTGCCTCGGCGCATTTTTCAGCAGTCATGACCTGAAGGTTAGATGCGTTTGCATATCCACCTTGGCGAATGGGAATCTCAAACTGTGTCCGAAAATTGACCAACGTACCCAGTCTCATCGGGTAAATGAAGTCGAATAAAGACCATAGTTCAGTCAGATTATTTTGCACTGGAGTGCCAGACAAGATGACACGATTTGGAGTATTCAACTCTTTGCAAGACACCGTGATTTCAGCGTTAGGGTTGCGGATCTTGTGCCCTTCATCGAGGACTGCATATTCCCATTCGATAGGTAACAATTCGTTCGCATACGTTTGTAATCCAGTGTAGGTGGTAACAAGGACATGTCCTTTGTTTATAACGCCTCTAACTATCCTTCGGGCGGCGCTTAAGGATTTGTTGGCGACAGGTTGATAATGTTCAACATCGTGCTCGTCCTCTAGTCTAGGGTCCATCATACCACTACCAGATGAATGTAGAATAGACACTCTAAGAGGAGGCCACCAACGATGAAATTCACTAACCCATTGTCGTAGCAGGGTGGCCGGTGCTACAACGATGACTGGTCGTTCTAACCGTTCGCTGTAATGCAATGCGGCAATAAAGGCAATAAGTTGTACGGTTTTGCCCAAGCCCATTTCGTCCCCAACAATGCCTCCGACGTTTTGTTTGTATAGTTCTGCAAGCCACTGGACTCCAGTCTTCTGGTAGCCGAACAGGGAAGGGTGTATATCCCCAGGAAGCTTTAGTTTATCGTCAATATGATGGTCTGGATAATCAGGTGATGGCTTGAGCCACTCATGATCATCTTCATCGCTCTCGACTGAGGTATGGTTAAGATCTGCAGTTTGTCGTCGAGCTCTCCTTGCTCGACTTCTTCTCGAAACCCAGTCTTCTAACCGCCGTTTGTAAAGTGCTTCATTGCCATCGTCCAATTTGCTAAGATCGATTCCTTGTGCCTCTTGGCTCTTTGCTTTTAACTTTGCCTTACGGCGTTCCTGGCGGATCAAATCATCTTCATTTCCTTGTTGCCAGACTGTTGAATCTGCAGACTCTGATCCTGATGAGTGGTCTGGCTCAAAGTCTGCCGAGGGGCTACGTTCCCGCTCCGTCCTTCGCTTCTTTCGAGGCCTTAACGAAAACTCATTCGCTTCAAAAGTTTCAGACTCTTTGGGTTCTTTCACAACGACATCGTCAGCAAAGCCTGGTCGTCGCAACAACTGATGAGATGTTGGGCCTTCAAGGTCAATGTCGAGTTGTTCCGCGGCAGCCTCTTCCTCAGCTTCTAAAATTGTGTCTGCAAGTTGTCCTTCTATTCCTTGCGGTCGTGATCCACCAATTTTAGCAAACGGAGTGATCTTTCCGGTCCTAATTAGAAACTCTCTGTGGCTCTCTCCAGGTAGCTTCTTTGACTTTGGTTGATTGGTATCCTCCAAAGGTCCTTCCAGGTGTCGCTTATCAATTCGTGCTTGAAAATCAGATATATCATTCGAAACCTGGAGCAGCTCATGTTCCAGCTTTGACATTTCTTTTTGGATACTCCGAGATTGATACGGATTACCGGCAACTCGCTCGAGTCGCCTTTTCTCCTTGTCAAGCTGTGACTGTAGCCTTTGCCTTGTTGCATCTAATTTGATTATCCGATTATGATCCTTCTTATCTTCGGCTTCTGTAAGAGCCGCATTCGCCTGGATTGAAATATCTCGCTCTAGATCATTCTGATCCCTGACTGTGCCACTGAGGGCTTTCAAGGCGTCTTCTTCTGTCATATTCTCCGCGTCTACTTCCGGCTTTCCGACCTTTGAATCGGCCGCTGTCGCCTCCTTGGCAGCCGTAACCATCTTATCAACCAAGGCTTCGCGGCTTTCGCCGGCGGCACCAACGCCCCGTCCCGAACCAGAGGCCATGATAAGAGTCGACAGCGGCGGCACTTCGCACCAAGCTATCAAATGAAATCATAAATCTGTCTTTTGAATGTCCGGGGACTTGCAGCGCAGTGGGCGCTTCTCGCTCGCAGCTAAGTCACCTATCTCCCAAGTTCATGTCACCTCAAAATGCACCGTGCCTCGACAGAATTGATGTTAACTGTGCTTCTGAGTCAGCCACGCCTTTGAACCATTTTCAAAGCAAAAAAGCCATGAAAGTTCCACAGGCCATTAGCTTTAAACATACAGCCAATCAATAGGCAATAGCATTTGTGTTATGCTGAAATAGTTGTTAACGTTTGAAGAATTTAGGAAAAGACGGATGTCGTGGACTTTAAACGTGAATTAGGAAACGCAAGGGTGGCAAGGATGCAGTTGATTGGCTTTACGCGCTTTATGTGGGGCGATGTCGGCGTCATAATCTTTTTTTCGTTAATTCTATGGGCTACCCTGAAGCTTCGGATCATGTCATCATTGAAGAGATTTCTCGCCAGTTAGACTCTGTAACGCACTTATACAGACTATACATAATACTACGGTATTTTTAAGATGTCGTTCTTTTGATCAGAATTTACATTAAAATTAGAACTAGGCGTCTATTCGATTTTAAAAAACAATATGGAGTGTCTGTCCATATGAACATCGTTATGCCTCATGTAATTGTAGGTGAATCTTTCTCTTCTTTATGTTACATTGTAAACAGGTACTTTTATTTCCATTCCCTGTAGCACATCCAAGAACTAATGCTGCTCGACTCTCACCATCCTCGAATAATAGATAAGGATCTGCACATGAAGATCGATGCCACACTGTGCTCCCACTAACAACAACTCTCAAGAAGAGCAGCCAACATCCTACATAATTCTCGCATAACCACTGTATCAAAATATGTTGATACAGAATCATTTGCCATGATTGTATTTATTGTTCGAAATTCGCCAGTGTCTGAGGTTGCGAAAGTTCTGTGGTTGGATCCAGTTGAACCGTAGCTTAGTTGCAAAGCCAGTTCTATGCCAATGTGTAGTCTTGAAGCCGTTGGGGTATTGAAATTTCAGGAAATACAGCGGAGGTACCGACTCTATACGTTTCAGCTCTTTTCGGATGGGGTACTGTGAGGGAGTGTATCCAGCAAGTTGCCAGAACCACAGCTGATAGAATGAGGCAGCTTGATGCTTGAGATAAGGCAGCATAGTCTTCAGGACAGCGACGCCGTGAATAAAACATAGGCTGCAAGGGAATTAAGGAGAAGCAGCTGGAGCATGCACTTAATGTCTGACATTAATGTCTACGGCACCGGGAGTTTGTCAAATGAGAGACAGCAAAAGCCCATTTTGTATCCGCCTGCTCTTTGTTGTACGGCATTCCTAGGACATAAACATGTAAAACACCCGATGCAAAGATCAAACAAATATGAATCTTATTCATTGCTGCCTTGACCTACCAAAGGAATGTTTTAGGATATATATGAGTACTCTGACCATCTGCCAAAGGATGTTTGACTTCGTTGGTTCTATGGAGTGACAAAGAGGTCCTGCGGAAGGATTAACATGTAAATCTGTTGAAGTTAGGGACTTGATAGAGAACAGCGTTAAGACTGAAACATCCGATGCCCTTGGCCCAATGGTGTTTCAGTCTCAAGACAGGCCATTGAGCGCCTACCCAGACAGCAGTGAATGTAACAAATGTGTCGCTCGGCCTCGGGCATGCAAGTGCCAATGACGGAAAGCCAGTACTCCACCAAGAAGCAGAAGCGGTCCGACCAACTAACTAACGAGCAGGGCAAAAAAGTGTGAGACTACGCGCGCCGCGCCTATCAATTCGCGTCGGCGCACGGAAAGGGAGCTTTCCACATTAGATCTTCACACCCTGTTCAACGCATCTCCGTCATCAGATCTTCATCCATCACCACCGCCATCGTCAACAAAGCCCAGCTCATGCGACGAGCGCTGTCGACATGCACATTATAAAGCCCTCGTGGCTGAGCCACAGTGGCGAGCAGAAAGATTTCGAGGTCTACAGCTGCCACATTTCCCCCGATGGCAAACGTCTCGCGACTGCCGGCGGCGATGGACACGTTCGGGTCTGGTCAACTGAAGCCATCTATCAATCGAAAGATCCGAGCTACGCAAAGCCACGCCAGCTCTGTCACATGAGCCATCATTTAGGAACCATTCACTCGGTGCGATTCTCCCCCAATGGACGATACCTAGCCAGCGGTGCCGACGATAAACTCATCTGCGTGTATCACCTTGACAAAAATGCGCCGGCCGCGACTTTTGGCAACAACGAGCCTCCGCCTGCAGAGAATTGGAAGACATACAAGCGATTGATTGGTCACGAAAACGATGTCCAAGATTTGGCTTGGTCACCGGATTCATCATTGTTGGTATCCGTTGGGCTCGACTCCAAGGTCGTGGTTTGGTCCGGCCAAACCTTTGAGAAGCTCAAGTCAATTCCGGCGCATCAGAGTCATGTCAAAGGCATAACTTTTGATCCTGCAAACAAATTCTTCGCTACTGCAAGCGATGACAGAACCATTAAGATCTTTCGCTACACTCCTCCACCTCCCAATGCAACACAACACGACATGGTCAACAACTTTGTGCTTGAGACAGTCATCAGCGCACCGTTTAAGAGCTCACCGCTGACCACATATTTTCGACGGTGTTCTTGGTCCCCCGACGGCAACCATATTGCTGCTGCTAATGCCGTCAACGGGCCTGTCAGTTCCGTTGCCATTATCGAGCGAACGAGATGGGATAGCGAGATCAACCTAATAGGACATGAAGCACCGACTGAAGTTTGCATGTTCTCTCCGCGGTTGTTTCACACAGTTAAGCCGGATGATAATGCTGCGACCGATGGAGACCCTGGTCAACTAGTGACAGTAATTGCATCTGCCGGACAGGACAAGACCCTTAGTATCTGGAACACCAACACGTCCCGTCCTGTCGTAGTTCTTCAAGATCTTGCTGGCAAGTCAATATCTGATTTGTCTTGGAATCCCGATGGACAGACACTGTTCGCCTGCAGCTTGGATGGTGGTGTAGTTGTGGTTAAATTTGATGAAGGAGAGCTTGGCTGGGTTGCCCAGACGGAAGAAAATGTCAAGGCGCTGCAAAAGTACGGAGCGTCTCGGAAAGGGATGGGGATCCCGGAAGATGTGGACGGCCTGCTGCTCGAGACACATAGTAAGGCGGGCGAATCGAGGGCAGTTGAGTCGAGGATGGGAGCTTTGATGGGGGACTTGCGGTCAGATACGCCAAAGGAGTCTACTCCCGCCCCAAACGGCTCCAAACCGGACAAAACAGCCGCGACGAATGGGAACGGCGCATCGGCGGAGAAACCCGCGGAGGAGACGGAAGACAAGTCTGCGGAACGGGTTAAGCAGCTTAAGTCTCGCGTCACGATTGGAAAAGATGGAAAGAAACGAGTGGCACCACTTCTTGTATCTTCATCCGGAACAGGACAATCATCTCTGCCACAGACGCAGCTGGTCGGATCTACCGCCGCGAAGACGACGCAAAACGATGCACCACTAACAATGTTGGACCTAAGTAAGCCGTTTGATGGATTGCCAAAGGGAGGCATCGCGGCTATGCTACTGGGCAACAAAAGGAGACCTGTTACCACAGAAGCTGAGGATGAAGAGGCGCCAGTTGCAAAACGTGTGGCAACCGGCCCAACGCAAATCGTTACTGATGGAGTTGATGGAGTTGAGTCCGCTGTTCTGGCTCCTGTACAAAATGGGGTGGTTCCTACCCCTGAGTTCCTTCGACCAGCTGTTCTTAATCCGTCAATATCGTTTGCACAAGTCAGACTTGCCGTGCCTCGGATCAGGTCACACATCCTTCGGGCGATGGATCGAGGTGCACTGCAAAATGATGGCACACTCGAGGAAGTCTCCAGAGCCCCTGAAAACATTATCATGGAAGCCAAGAATGACCCGAACCCTCGCGATCCGTCTCATGTTCTGGTTACGAAGAGGGGAGAGCTGCTGTGGCAGGAGTTTCTACCCAGAGCCGTCATTTTGGTGACTGCTAACAATAATTTCTGGGCAGCAGCATGTGAAGATGGATCCATACACGTCTGGACTCCCGCCGGCAGACGATTATTGAATCCAATTATACTGGAGTCACAACCTGTGATTCTTGAATGCAGAGATCGGTGGCTGTTGTGCATCACTACAGTTGGATTGGCACATGTTTGGAACTTGAAAACCCAGTCCTCACCACATCCTCCTGTTTCCTTGGGACCAATTCTCGACATAGCTGTCACATCATTAAATCAACACTCTGCCACTCCCGGCCCAGGAGTTACTTCCGCCCACCTCAATACCACTGGTCATGTCGTGGTGACACTCACTAACGGGGACGGATTCTACTATGCGCGGGAGATGTACACCTGGCAAAGGCTAAGTGAAGCTTGGTGGGCGGTGGGATCACAATATTGGAACTCGAACGACTCTTCGATATCTGCTTTACAGTCCACAGCAGTCGGACCAAGCACTACTGAGAACACTGACAAACCGTCTACCGTCACCGTATCCTCAGGTATTATACCATTCCTTGAACGCCACACCACAAACGAATTTCTTCTCAAAGGTCGTGCATACGCGCTGCAACGCATCATCAAAACAGTTATACAGAGAAAAGAAGCAGAAGATTTGGAAAGCACCATAAGTATCGCGCACTTGGAAAACCGTATTGCTGGAGCATTGCAACTTGGGGCCAAAGAAGAGTTCCGCCTGTACTTGTTCATGTATGCGAAGCGCTTGGGGGCAGAGGGTACTCGGCCGAAGGTGGAGGAATTACTCAATAGTCTATTGGGAGGGATTTTGCAGGAGAAAGAACCAGTCGAGCATGAGGGCCGCGGCTGGTATGGTACTAAGGACGAGATCTGTGGCTGGAATCGCAAAGACCTTCTCAAGGGTGTAGTTCTGATTCTCGGTAAGTCTTGTGGCACATCCCACCCTGTTGAATCGCAGGACTGACGTAGCTAGGCAAATATCGCGAGTTACAACGCTTAACATCGCAGTACGCAAGAATCCTCGACCTCAGTTTGGAGGACGGCTCAGTCGACGTTGATACTATGGATGTAGAGGCTTAAGGGATAATAGGCCTTCGAATTTTGCGCATATTTGACGCCTCTCAAGTCTTGTAGATTGGCACGTGTTACTGCATTTCTGTACATTATTCCTAAATAGGGTCCGAAGCGATGAGGATGGCGCTCTCTATTTGGTAGTTGGTGGATGTTTTGGGAGCGAAACATTTGGCGTTTGGTTGGGAAGGTTGAAGCAAAGCGATGAAATGACTGGGTTTTGGTTGATGGGTCCCTGATAAGTATTTCGGTGTCCGATTACGGCGCGCCGCGCATATCTAGACATCCAAAGTGAATCATTAAACTATCTTCGGCTCCCCACTAGTTCCAGTCCAAATTACAGAGACGCAAGATACACAGAGGGACCGGTAAAAGCTGGCCAGCCTGTTTGCTTGTCATGACTACTGCAAGTGGTGAATCACGGCGGTCTGGATGAGGTGGAAATATGAGGCAGCTGGCGTTCAAGCGGCAGGATGTCCTCAGGGCTGGTTGCCAGCCGTGTGCACCTCTCTCATGGCACAAGGATAATCCGTTCATCTTACTTCTACCTTTCCTCTCTCGCTGCTGGCGGTTTTATTTTTTTCTATGTGTTCTTCTTTACCCTCTTTTTCATCTTGATACTACTGCGATCTCTCCCTGATACATCGACAATAGCACTCGAAGAAAAGTTTTCTGAGACGGGCGAATTGCTCCTACTCCCTGGCTTTTCTTTCCGCCCACGTCCTTGTATTTTTTTTTCTTTCAGCACTTTCTCACTTTTCCCTCTTAGACCCCTTGCTGCACGAGGGCACTGAGACCTGTCGTATCAGCTCCTCAACCCGACTTCGCATCCCAGTATGACGGGGCAGAGACAATGCCCTTACCTGTTACCCAACTTCGCACGGTTTGCTAGTTGGACATGGTTAGCTCTCCTTGTTTTCTTTTCCTCACACGCCAATAGCCTCTCCGCCCCCCTTGCTTTTGCCACTGATCCCCCTCCGAGAGCAGCTCTCGTCACGTTTGCCCATGAACATGACCTAGATCCTTTGCTCTCATCTATGTACCAGCTGGAAGATGCCTTTAACAACAGATACAACTATGATTGGGTGTTCTTCAGCACGGAGCCAGTAAGCGATGAATTCCGTCGGCTGACTTCGAACGCTACTACTGCTACCTGCATCTATGAGGTCGTTCGCCAAAAAGACATCAATTTGCAACGTTGGAGCCACTGCTGCAATACACGAAACGGAGGGACACACACCTCTCAAGAGGCACCATCGCCAACCAGAGGCGAGTCGTCAGACCGGGGGAAATACCTTCGCCAGATACGACGATGGCACAATGGACCCTTTGCCAAAGAAAAGCGACTCCAGACGTACGACTGGTTTTGGAGAATTGAGCCAGGGGTAAGATATTGCATTCCTTGAACTCTGGAAACGCGATCTTTTGCTGATTATCCACCAGACTCAATTTATCCTTGACATCAAATTTGATGTATTTCGGTTCATGAGAGATCATAACATCGCCTATGGTTCAAATAGAGCTAGTCTGGCGCCGAAACACATATCTTCGCTCTCCCAGCAGGTCCAAGGATTTCTTAACAAGCACTCTGATCTGTTGCACGCAGAAGCAGACGTGTCTTGGCTTCTAGACAGTCATGAAAGTCTGAACGGGCACGAATCTACTGAGAGATTGGAGTCGGTTGGAGCACAAACAGGAATTGGCAGATATGACAAGGACTAGTGGTCCGGCAGCTCGAATGCTAATGATTTATTTGATGGCGGGGTCAATTCTCCAGCGGAGACATTCACTTCATGGTTGAGAACTCTCTGCGCTTCTAGCGATACCCCTAAATTCGAGATCGGGTCGCTGGCTTTCTTTCGAAGCCACAGCCACCAGGTGTTGCTAGATCACTTTGACGAACTTGGTAGCCAGCATGACGAAGGACTCCATGATATGATGGTGCCAACAATCAGTGCGAGCATGTTTCTACCGCAAAAGAGTGTCTGGAACTTCCGTCAGAAGGACCGAAGCCACCAGAGCTGGCCACGTCCTCCGGATTCGACTCCTGAACCAAAGTTGAGGCTATGGCACCGAATGAAAAGAGCGGTACGAAATGAGTCATATCCAAGACCGACAAAGTATAGATCAAACTCTCTTAAAGACAAACCCGACGCTTTGAAAGAACGCTTCGCTCTATGGGACATGATTGCCGAGGATTTTGACAGGCAAGAGACTATACCAGGTCTTCGATCAGGTAACACTGTGATCGACGAACGCAACTTTGCACTGAGTTGAATTTGCTTATGTTCGGGTCATGAAAGTATACAAAAGGCGAACAGTTTTGATGGTGTCGATCTTCTGGACTATGGTGCTCGATTTACAGGGATTGGTCTTGCATCCAAAGAAGGGTACATTGCAGTTTAGATTTCGTTTTGGGTTTCGCAATATTTTACTCTTTTTACCTGGCTTTAGTACGCTTTGTGACAAATTTAGCAATGCTCGCGTGACTGAAGATGTGAGAAAATGGCGTAATAACCATTTGACCCCGACAACTGCTGGTGTTTTGTTATTTCAGGTCCAGATTGTCAATGGATGGGCAGTGATACTACTTTATTTTCCCTGCCATATGGACATGGGATGGAGAGCTGGTTGAACGATGACCGATTACCAATTACCAGCCAAATGCATAATACAAATTTGACGTGTCAATGCACGGAACCCACATAGTGCAACCTTGGTCGGCGACAATCTACAACCGGCTCGGCGCTGGATCCTTGACAGCGGTTGATTGTCGATGCTCAAGGCTGTGAATTGCGCACCAAAGTATGGGGTATGTATGATGAGTGTTGCGGCAAGCATCGATGACTCGTCTCTCACCGACATGTAACTAGCGATGGTGATTCAAGTCACCAATGAATGGTATGGAGGAGATGGGAGATACCCTGCTGAGCTGGTGCTACAAGTGTCTTGTGTTACCTCGCTCCAGCTCCCCGGTGTGTTCTCGAACTCAGACTGCGACCAGCCGCTAACGTGTGGTTCACCGACAGTAAGCCCGATCGATTGTCGGATTGGAAAGCATAGTCGTAAAATAATGCTGGAGTGCAGAGGTGAGCTACAAGGAGATGGAAAGGCTGTTTAGAACATGAATTAAAGACGACGAAGAAAGGCTTACTTTGTAACGCAGCAACTGAGGCGGAACAATTATCTTACATCTCGAATATCTGAAATATCTGCGGTAACAGCGTGGGGAGGCCCAGGTGACCAGGGTTAGGGGTCGGGTCGCAAATCTTGAGGAGGGTGCCCCTGGCCTAATCACCGATCCCCTGAGACTGGGCATCTGCCAAGGCTTGAAAATCAGGGAGACGGAGCAGACGGCGAGTAACAAACCACACATTTTCTGGCCGTGAGAAGCGGTAAGACATGCACCGTCATCCGTCTATCCGTCCGAATCCTGTTGACCACACTGCCAGACGCTTTCGCTGCGCCAATGGACCGACTGCCAAACTAAGCCCCTGTAGCGAGGTTCATCTTGGATTGCACCATGTTGTGTCGAGTACCTAGGAAGTACCCCGTACCTCGGCACACACTTGACTGCCTTTACAAGTACCTTACGGTACCTGACCTTGGCCGATGTTCAAGGCTAGACGTCATCTATTCAAATAGGTAGCCGAAAAATGGCCCATTGAATGCATGAAATAAGAGAACTTTTCATGCGAGTCGGCGAGACCAGTCCATCTATAGCATTCGCATCTTAATGTTTGCGTGTTTCTTCTTCTTTTTGCACCTTAAGTTGGCACGGTTACGGTGACAATAGATTTGGCGAAACTCTGGACTTCTTCGTCTTGACGTTGCGTGACCGAAACTTAGACTAGCTCTAGCCACCTTCTGCCGGGTGCGACATCAACCAACCCACCCGCCGGCACCTGGAAGCTGCCCTGACCCTGGCACATTCAATCGATATCTCGTCCTTTCTGGCCCGGCAGTCTCTTCGTTCATATCTCTACCACTCTCCTTTCCCACCTTTAGCAGCCATAATCTTGGCTCGGTTATTGGCATTTCTTATTTTATTTTGCTGTGCTCCTCGCCACTCCTTCCTTCAACACGCGGCAAGGGGACTTCGAGGCATCCCCTGGACACTCCTTTGATTGAGGCGCATTCGAATAGTCGTGAATTGGCTAGTACTTCGTCGAACTTTCGCGCGACATCACTCCCTTCGACAGACAGCGGCCATGGTGATCCTCGAGACGGCTGCCTCTAGGGCAACTGGCACTGCTGGAAAATACAGCACCAAGGGAAATGGACTTGTTAAGAGTTTATCTCTGGTTTTTGTATGTGCTTTCGACAGCTGAAACACGTCAATGGGGCACGCGACCTGCGACGAGAAGACATGAAGAGCTGTTGAGCTGACTTGTTGCCTAGCTTACCTTTCAGAACTCGGCTTTGATACTGGTACGTCTGAATCGAAATGAAGATTGGTTTCAGTGCCTGGCCACTCTCGACTTGCTGTTCACCAGATGCTTCTCGTCCACAATGACATTAACTTTGCTAGGTAATGCATTATTCAAGAGTCATGCCACCCGATGGCGACCACCGATATTTCACGTCGACTGCCGTTTTCCTCAACGAAGTCATTAAGCTCGCCGTATCTCTTTCACTAGCGATGTACGAGACGTCTACGACGCTTGCGCCGAGCACACCAGCGACTGTCCTCTTTGAACAGATTTACAATGGCGTCTTTTCAAGCGATGGCTGGTTCCTGGCTGGTCCAGCCGCCCTATATACACTTCAAAACCTGCTGCAGTATGTAGCAGTGGGCAATCTTGACCCTGTTCACTTCCAAGTCTTATATCAAGTAAAGGTAAGAGTTGCAGTGAATCTGCTATCGCAATGATTGCGATGTGCGATTAGAGACTAATCCTTATACGTAGATTCTCACAACGGCTGTCTTTAGTGTGATACTTTTGCGTCGACAACTTGGCCTCAAAGGCTGGATTTCCCTGATTATTCTTACGGTTGGTGTGTGTATCGTTTCTTTGCCATCCTCCGAGAAGGCGGCCGAGTCGTTTCTTCTCCACGGCGTTCCAGACCACTTCTTTCCTAGATCGAAACATGAGCTCGGCCAGACAGTTGCAGGCGCATCCATCCCCGAACCGGCATTGCATTTGAGCAAACGATCTGCCACATACGAAGGCATCGCCAAGGATATGCCTCCCAATGACCCCATTATGAACTTTTCTGTTGGAGTCTCGGCCGTCTTGATTTCTGCTGTGGTGTCAGGCCTGGCTGGCGTCTACTTCGAGAAGTTGCTGAAGGAGAGTTCCACCAATGCGAGTTTGTGGATGCGCAATGTTCAATTGAGCTTCTATTCTCTCATTGCTGCCTTTCTGGGCGGCTGTATTTATCAAGACGGTGCCGGTATCAGAGAACATGGCTTCTTTGAGGGCTACAATAAAGTTGTATGGGCAGCAATCATCCTTCAAGCTGCTGGCGGTTTGCTGGCAAGCCTGGTCATCCGGGATGCGGACAACATTGTCAAGAATTTTGCGACGAGCATCAGCATTATCATCAGCTTTGTTTTCAGCGTGTGGATTTTCAATCTCGCGGTTACAACCTCGGTAAGCTATACTCTTAGCTGCAGAGAAATGCATTGCCATTTCTGTATAGTGCTAATTTGAGCTGCTAGTTCCTCATTGGCACATCGCTCGTCCTCCTAGCTACATACATCTATAGTGTGCCCGAGCGCAAACTGCATCGCCCACCCGCTATGCGTATTGTCAGCTTCGAAAAACCGGCCATTGAGCAAACCATTACTCCGTTGCAGACCCCCCGCACAGCTGATATTCGCCGAATGAACTTGGATCCTTTTGACGGAAAGACACTGGGCAAATCGACCAGTAGGCCTGGAAGCCCTATGTTGCCCCGTACGGCGAGTCGTACTCATATCCATCGCGAAGAGTCATGATGGGAAAAAAGAACCAACATAATATAGGAGCATGTATTTAATGGTAATTTCTTTTCATAAAATTACTGTGGTACCAATTTACGAGCGCGCAATGTACGTTATGTGGAAGACTAAAAGATGATGGCATGGATGATGCGTTGAGGCTTTATTGATAGAGGGGAGAAATTACTTGGGTTGAAGATATGTCGTGATTTGGAAGCCCGCATCTAGACAAGATGGATAGCAATACCACATGGAGCGAATGCGATTTAGATTACGGTAACAATTACGTCACTATGATTTCTCATCAAATTTACACGTCTCATCTATCAAGTTGTAACCTCACAAACAATTACATGGATACATTAGAGGAACCTCTTGCCATGTAAGGAGGTACATGGCATGCATTCGAATAGAAACTCTGCTACGCTAATTCATCATTAAAAAAAGTGGGCATTGTATAATTCAGTGCTCATCCATCTCGTTACCTGGCCGTTACATGATGACTTCGTTGGTAACATCCTGTGAAGAAATTAGCGGGAAGTCCGTCCAATCAACAGGTCTTTATGCTTCAAACCTACCCTCTTCAACTCCTTATACGGCAGACAGATGCAGTTTTGCACACGAATCTCATCGCCAACAGCACAGTCCTTTCCTAAGATTGTGATACTCTGCACCTTGACGCCATTCTTGATAATACTAGTAGAATGGCTTCCAGTTGCTGTGGGTGTGCCTTCCACACGAGCCCACGCCCCGACTCGACTGCCCCAGCCGATAATGGAGTACAGAATACATGCGTCGTGCTTGACTTCCGAGTCCTCTAGAACAACACTCTCCTTGATACGTACCCCTGCGCCGACAGTCACGCGAGGGCCTATACTCACATTGGGACCGAGCTTGGCGGTAGGGTGAACATGGGCTGAGGGGTGTATAATCACGGGAGGCACGATATTGGCACTAGGTTGGGCGAGGCTTTCGCTTTTTGATTGCCACGCCTGCTGCAGATATAGTGCGTTTGCGGGCACAGCAGAACCGGCCGTTTTGATCTGGCGCCAGAAATCTTTGGTCTCGTAGACGAAGAATTGATTCTTGTCGGCCATGTCACTGAGGATGTCATGTTCCAGACGGATCATCTCGTTCTTGCGGCTGAACTCGTCGTCATCATCGTCACCCCCAGGGGGGAAATGATAGGACTCGAGGGCCTCCGAAGAAGGGTATGATACTAAACGTGGAGGCGGATCAAGGCGACGCTTAATCGCTGATTTGATAGAAGGGAAGATGGCGTCCGTGGAGAACAAGTACACACCACAATTGATCAGATTGCTAATTTGCGATTCAGGCTTCTCCACATAGTGAAGCACCCGCTGAGTTTGCGCGTCTGATACGATACAACCGAAATTGGGAGCTGCCTCGTCGCTGATCTGAGTCCCCAGGATCACAGCCTCAGCGTTGTTATCATCATATAGCTTCAGCATCTGTTCTAGCGGGAATGAGCAGCATACGTCGGCGTTGAGGACGAACAGCCGCTCCGGCCTGCCCTTAAGGATAGCATCTCGGAAGTGGTACAATCCGCCGGCTGTACCGAGGGCTTGGTATTCTCGCAGGTAGCGAATAGCGATGGAAGGGAACTCTTTAGCCGAGCCTTTGATGAATTCGCGGAAAACAGACTCGTCGTAGTAGCCAATTATGTAAACTTCTTGGATCTGCCTGTTGGGGACTCGGGCGATGGAGGCAAGGCAGTGCCAAATGATGGCGTGACCGGCGACTTCGAAGAGCGGTTTGGGAAGATCGAGAGATAGAGGACGGAAACGAGTGCCTCGAGATGGGCCGCCGACCTGATGGGCGAGAGAAAATTAGTGGCAAGCTAAACCGATGTTATTGGAGGTCGGTGTATGTAAAAACATGTGGGTATGAACCAGCTTGGGGCTAGACAGACCACTTCGACAAATGGCCATGGAGATGGAACTTAGCCAGGACAAGCACCGTACGCTCCACGGGTGCATGGAAATTTATACTCGTGTTTTATTTTCGCTTACCAGGATAACAGCTTTAGTTGCGCCCTGGGTCTTTGAACGATGCGATAGAGGAACTTGGAGAGACATGCTAGTGATGTTTAGAGTGGGGGTGATGATGCGTAACGGTCTCGGAGACCAGAGCTTCGAGAGGGACCCGGATGAAGTCTTATAATATCTTCCTACCTAATAGTAGGCCGAGGATTTGGTCTGGTGGTCTGGTGGTCTGGCGACTCTCGCCAAATACCCTCGTGATAATACGTTAGTGAGCAGTGTTGATGTGATCTACAACGGAAGCTCTGCCATCGTCAAAATGGCGGGGCACAGCATGCCAACTGCGGAGTGCTACGGAGTACGAGCACTTGAGCTACGATGGCAAGCGGGGGACAGTTTAACTGAGCCATGTCGTCCACATTGTCCAATTGACCCTTTCAATTCGAACGCCAACCACGGATGCAATTAAAGCTTGTTATTAATAAAATCTATTACCTGAATAGCTATCTAAGCTATATAATAGTTATGCTTTTTTTTTTTTTTTTTTTTTTAA
>JASWJB010000440.1:0-28854 GCA_032433595.1 Conoideocrella luteorostrata
GGGAGGTCTTACTCGCCAAAGGGGGTGCACTCCCTTTGGCGAGAAAGACCTCCACTCTCATTGGCTGGTTTGCCCCACAAGTTGCTTAGCTAATTGTCAGAGAATATCGTGTATTTCCGTAAATTCCGTTATCTCCTTTAAGCCCAATAGTTCCGATATTTCCTATTAGTCAGACTAGCGAGAATTCATTTATAAGAAGAAGTCTAATTCGTCCTCAGAGTAACTAAAAGACAAGGACAATTCCACTAACCAGACGTCCATAGCTGCTCACTCGTGACACCAATAAATTGGAATGTTAAGGGCGCATACAATAGCCTGTACAACGAGCGTCCGCAGAGGACAGTATCCAAGGTGTCACAGGAAACACACTCAACATCACCGAAAACGCACCATGCTGTCGGAAACGTTCAACATTACCGCGCATCGCTGGAAGCGTTCAACATCGCTGGAAGCATTTAACATCGCCGGAAACGGACGATATCGCCGGAAGCTTACGATATCGTCGGAATCAATGGAATGAAATGAATCCAGAAGAAGAGGCATATCGCAGAGATAAATAGTAGTCAAATTCCCCGTCAATTTGATAGAAATCAAGGACAATCTTCCACTGTTTTAGAGACCCGACTTCCATAGCTGCTCACTTGTGACACAAGTGGAAAATGGTCCAACGACATCGTGTTGGATAACGGAGATAAAGGAGGCATTGGGGATACATGCAGAAGAGGTATAAAAGGAAGCATTTCAAGGAATTAGAAGGGACAGATCTATCATCAGCAGCAGCATTACTGTCAATTCATACCTGTTGCTTCCAACACATTAAATGCATCATTATCGTCACTGTCCCATCCCAAAGAGCTGGCAAAAATGGGAATTGGCGGTGTTGTACATGACACAACCATCAATAATGCAATCAATACTCCAGCAAGCTACTCCATTACTACTGGGATAAGTGAAGAACAGTATACGCATAGCCTCTGTTGCGACAGCGCTTGAATGCATGCATTCGGGTTTGCATCGCCGTCATTTGGTTGTGTTGACAAGCAATCCGCCGCCCACGACAACCCTCAGATGAATGCACCACCCTTAGCCACATTTACGAATAGACCCGCCAGCTTGAAAATGAACCGATGCTTGGTCTCTCTCTGTTCGGCACTCGAATTTCGTCTCTACCTATTTTGTTAAGTAAATTGAGTTTGAGTCGCTGCTTATGTGTCAGACAGTAGTATACGTAAATGCGTGTGCTTTGGTTTGCCAAAATGCGTTCTGATATATATGCAGTTCATTCCCTAGTTCACGGTCATATAAAGCCGTTAAATTCATGACTATTTCTGCACGCAGTATGAAGTGCCTGTTCGCCTTATGGAATGCTACATTTTGCGAGCGTGCTGTTGGAGTCAGTGCTGGAAGCACAAGGGCTTCTGTACGGGTATCGATACCGAAGGGTTTTGCTTGAAACAGTAGGTAAAACAAAGTATTCAATTCGTTCATAACTATCTAAAAGAGAAGAAGAGGAAGAGGGATGCCCACGAGCGCACCGTATGAAACATGCGCGCTAGGGTAGCTACCTGACCTTGTCCGTAATTGCTCGTACGCTTGACGAGGGACTCCAACATTTCTAATATTAAAGCAACAGGGTAAAGGGGGAGCTATCGCGAGGGGCATTAGACACAAAGGCGGTGAAGAAAAGCTCTGAAAACAGGTCCTTTGACTGTACATCGTAATATCCCTACTTAATTCACGTACAACTTGTATCATGCATTATCGGCTGATAAGTTTGCTTCGTTTCGTGGATCACACCCTTATAGATGCTTACCCCGCTTCTCGTAAAATCGCAAAACGCAAATCCGAAAATTGATTTGGCGGAGGGTGGAGCGCGCGCGCCACTTTTGTTGCACGGCACGCACGCGTCGAGTATCTAGTATGCTCGGATTAAATGATCAGCGCACACCGTTAGGGTAGAGCGCGCGCCCCTTTTCTCTAGCAGCAGAGGGGAACCCCCTCTCGGCATCATCATCATCAATTCAATTAACTATGCCTACCAATATCATCCAATCAGAGCCCTTGAATGCGATTCTCGTGCAACACCTTTTCTCTAGAGCAAAGGGAGTCCTCCCTGCAGTATCATCATCAATTGAATTATCTACTTCGTATGCCTGCCTGTAATATCCAATCAGACCCCTTGAATGCGACTACTGTGCAAGAGTATTCATACCCACTTTCGGTGGCGCAAGTTCGCTTGAAGTATAATTGGCTGTCAATACATGTAGACCCACATATTGTCTGTAGGAAGCACAGGGCTTCGGGTAGCCAGGGTATCAATGCCAGAAGGTGAAGCAAAATAATAAGCAAAATAATTCAATTCATCCGATCATATCTAAGAGAGCAAAAGAAGAGGAAGAGGAATGCTCCCGAGCGCGCCGTAGAAAAGAGGCGCGCTAGGTTGGCCACATGACCTTGTCTGCAATTGCTCGTAAGCTTGACATGGGATTCCAACATTGTCATGTTTCACTTCTCAACGGTTAACCAGCATTGACCTTTCCCCACGAATATCAAGAGTCAGGCACCCATCGAATAGTATGCTATCGTTACCAAAGCACCATGAGGACCTCTTAATTCGACAACCGGAAGGCATCTACTTGCTGCTTAAAAGTTAGTGCTTTCCGATAAGTGGCCATTGAAACTTACCCCGCGCATGAAGGACATTCCGAGGCTGCCTGAGTAACTGAAAGCACGATACCGCACTTCGGACACTTCCAGGTGCCACCCATGATGATGATGACGAAGAAGAGAGGAGAAGGGGGTTATTAAGTAGATATATATAAGAGAAAATTATGTGAATACCGATAAGTCTTTCGCTCCCTGGGCAGAGTATGGAGAGGGTTAATGGTTTTTTATGACGGGAGAACCGTAACCATTTTATATTTGTAAATCAGCAAGGGAATAGCTAACAAAAACAGAACACTATTAGACCGATGCTTTATGTAAAAGACCCACAGCTAAACAACTACTTTCTATTCCGTGGCTTACCGCTGCTCTTGGTGCTTTCACGTCGTGAGCCACTATCCAATGCACGAGATTGTACACGTGTGTAGATGACGACATATGCGGGCTGATGATAGGATATACACCGAGATTTCAGCTCTATGTGGCTAAATAAGTGCTATTAGCTACGTAATTATTTAGGCTTCTAGCCTCCAAAAGCAAGTAGTATTCGCGTATCTTTACTATTCAAAGTTAGCTTCGATGAGTTGTGAATGCAGTTATAGCGAATTGCAGCCGGCATATATGATTTGCCCGCTTGCATATGATACATCTGCGTGAGGTTAACAATTTATCAGCAGTAGTCGCAAAATTCGGCAAAAGATAATTATCTACACCAGTAGCGTGAATAATGCATTTTTTGTATCGTATAACAAGTTAGCATGCCGCTACTCGGTCAGAAGGAGATGCGTATGTTTCTTAGGTATGCGCATGAAGTGCAGATTAGTTAGCTTTTGTGAAGAAAATAGTAGCGTTAAGCAAGAAAAAGAGGCAGGACATACTTTATGCCATGTAGATGTAACATTCCGAGACACGCGATAGTATACAAACCAATAGTCCATGTAGTCCGTAATCTCGTATCTTAGTGTTTTCACATTAAGATGCGCTCAATAGTCACTCGTGGGGCTACCAAGTCGCTTTGTCAGTTCTCATGCTTACTTGCACTATGGATGTGCGCTTAACACGATACTATAGGTGCGTAACTCTAACTCTTCTAGTCCGGTGCGCTATTTGTTGGCGAGTGATGGCACATAACCAATCAGGAGGGTCATGACGCGTCTACACAATAACATATATAGCACAAAAATTTACGCAATCACTCGTGTTATCGTATTTTGGCACACCACGTCAAATATGATTTGTTAGAGCGCTCTCCTCTTATCTCACCGATATAATTTACTGGCCCGGGATGAGGGAAATGGGTGCATCTTTCACCCACCACACTATTTCAGCAAGGGTTGTAAGCTCCACTGACGTGGCTCGTGGGCAGCTCGTGGGCACTTTCTTGTAACGCACCTCAGGATGATATATCCATAACTCGACAGAATACCCAATCTCCCGATTTTTTAGCTGTGACTATCTACTCCGCGAGTTGTTGTGTTTCGGACTTTCCAACAAGAGTCGCCACGCTCTTTGGCAGCCTTTGTATTCAGAAATGCCTGAATTAACCGCTAGCGAACCGTAAAATTACACACCCACATCAAGCAGCGCCAACTAGTTTATGACCTGCCATTGATACTATTACATAGCGACCAACTAGTCAATCTAGTGTGACAAGAGTGTCTGCCTACATCCCTGCAAGCCACTGCCCATAGCATCTGCTTGTAACCTCATCTAATTCTACAAATTAGCCGCTTTACGCGACAAAAGCTAGCTATCTTAACGCATCCGCGGCAGCAAATTCCGTTCTAAGCAGCTGTCAATGCCTATCTGGCAGCAATAGTTGTTTCTCATGCCTTTAATAAAATAAGGCAGTTGAGAGTTCCAAGAAATAGAAGATAAATAGGAAAGCGCAAGTCTCTGGATTAACTCCTCATAGGAGTTTGTGTCCTGGAGATTTTGCGCCTCAAGAACGGTAATTTGAGTCATTGTGGGGGCTCTGGAGCACATTGATCTGCGCCAACGCCAGTGTATCTCAGAAAACCGCTCGGTGGCGTAAGGTTTCTTGGTGTTGGATAACACGCGTGTGTGAGTGGATATGTGGATACACGGCCAATGAGAGAATCGATACGTGGCCTCTGGGCCTAAGGTAGAAATCTAATACCGGCGTGTCTTAGATTGTAGAGGGATTTGGACAGGGCCGTCGGACGAGGAAATATTTCCTCAGCAATCACTGTGGCACAGGTCTTCCCATAAATGCAGATCAATTTAAAGCCCCTTCTTATCAATTCACCACTTGAACCTCAGCTGAGCAGTAGGCACATTATCGAAAGCTCGGGTTTGCTGCGGAGATCTCATTCATGTTACGGATTTAAATAGTGCACATGAGTGGCTATTTGATGATTTTCGCATTGAGTTGATATTAGCATCTCCTCTAGAGTACTATTTCTTAAACAATGTCTCCTACCTCTAAGCCTCTGTCCGCCAATTTTCTGTGGTTCACTGGTCTGAACCCGGCTTAGCATTTTTATTATCTTTTTGCCTCTTCTCTCTCCTTTCAGTAGCTAATCCAGAAGACTTTTGCTACAGAAATTTACTTCATGAGATTCCAAATACATTTATAGCTGCGCTGGTGTTGTCGGAAGCGACAGTATGAAAGTGCATTAGAAGCGAAAATAATAAGCATATAGATTAATGAATATTGATGATAATGATTGATGATATTCTTGCCCTTCCAATTCCCGTCCAAATGCTTCCTCTTATGCCTGCTTTGCTTCCTGCCTCCGATATCTCGTACTTATCCCCGCATTATTGACCTTTCCGAGGTCATGACTATATTCCTCCGTTATATTCAATAGCCTTCCGCATTATTGACCATCTTATACGACAGGTGTACACCCTGGGAAAACAATAGACTCGCCTAAGTCTAAATTTTCGGGGGTAGGCTTAGGGACTACTATGTGTTTAATGTGTTTAATGCTAACGGATCTTGGTTCGTCCTCTTTATACAACTTGTTAAATATGCTCCAAGCTATATTAGGCTATATCGTATCCAGAAAGTCAAAACAGTGATACTTCCGACAGGCTCGAATCAAAAATCGTTCAAACTTGTTGACTTCATTTGCATTTATAAACACCACGATACCTTGCTGACCAGTGGATCCATCAAAAAAGCTATTCACAGTTGAGAGGCTAACGTGGTGATACTCCTTCCTAGTCTTATAGCTATGGGTGAGCTTTGGCTTTTCGAAATCATCGAACACAACTATACTATTCTCATTAATGCCGTACACAAGATTCACAAACTCCTTATCTATAAGAGAGTTAATGTTGAACCAATATAAGGGCTTGCTTAGCTTTGCCGCGATCATTATTAGGGTTTGACTCTTACCCGTCCCCCGTGCTCCTCCGAGCAGGATTCCTTTTCGTTGAAATCAAGCCGCTTGGCCAAATCTAGCTACGTCAGTGGGTACAGCTCCGACGAGGAAAAAAACACAGCTCCGAATATCACGACCCCGAGATTACCTGAGTAATGCTGGGGCATCTATAGGAGGCCACGTTCCTTGTATTTCATACTGCAGAGGCTTGATGCGATGAAACGCTGTCACAAGTGAGCAGCTATGGAAGTCGGTCTCTAAGGCAGTGGAAAAATGTCCTTGATTTCTATCAAATTGACGGGAATTCGGCTGCTATTTATCTCTACGATATCCCTCTTCTCGTGCATTTATTCCATTCCATTGATTCTGACGATATCGTCGATATCGTCCGTTTCCGGTGATGTTGAATTCCTCGTGCGGGGCGCATTCCTCGGCATCGTTCAATTTTGACGATATTGAATGCTTCCGGTCGTACGATTCTGTTGAATTTGAACGCTTTCGACGATGTTGAATAATTCCGGTCGCATTGTGTGTTTTCGGTGATATTGAGTGCAATATTGTGGAATGCTTCCTGTGACAAACGCGGTCACCAAAGCGAAGTGTATAGTGCTAATCATTTCGACATTTGCCCGCATGAGGAATACCAGCTCTGTGTTTAAAAGCTCGTGAACCCATGGGCTCTGCTGCAACGAGCGCACGGGCCACTAAGGGAGTCGACTCCCTTAGTGGCCCGTGCGCTCGCCAGGCAAATGGCACACCACCAAGACGTCTCGAAAGACGGACTAAGACAGTTCTTAATTAGATATTTTGCGTTATGTGCTTTTAAAAGCACTCAAGAGCAACTTACAACAGTAGAAATCGGCAGAAATATAAGGATTCAATTTGAATAGATGATTGTGATAACGATGATGATGAAAAGTGATGAAGATCCTGACCGCTCTGAAGAGCCCTGAAAGTCTCTTTGTCAACCGCAATCTGTTGGAATTGATAGGAGGGGTTCAAATTTGTTTGCATTCATGGGATGAGCTGTGTTACTGTGATGATGGAGGAAGGATTCCTCGTCTGACGGTCCCGTCCAAATCCCCCTACAAACACCCCTGCAATCTAGGACACGCCTGTCCTGAATTCCTGCCTTAGGCCCAGAGGCCACGTCACCTTTCTCTCACAGCCCGTGTATCCACATATCCATCCACACACACACACGTGTAATCCAACACATATACACTCACACACACACGCGCGTAATCCAATACAATCACGTAGCAACCAGTGGAATTCAACAATATCAGAAGAAATTCCGGAAATATACAATATCTCCGAAAGCAATAAAATAGATGAATGCGAAAGAAGCACCCTAAAGAGAGATAACTAGCAGTCAAATTCCCTTCTCAATTAGGTAAAAATCAAGGATAATTTTTTCCACTGTATCAGAAGGTCATAGTTGCTCACATCGTGACACTCTTATTTATAGCACCCCTCTTCCTTCTATCGATGTCTTATGCCTATCTCGCACTGCCTCGTTATCCGAGGTATCGCTTCACTTTCCGATATCCGAGAGTTACGTCTAGCTATCTACGGCACTGATCATCCTAACAGGAGCTATTCTCGTCTCAGCAATTATACGTATGCCGTTTTTATCTATAGATTTAAAGGTCTCGCCGGTCTCCTTAGGCACCTGCTCCGTGCTTCCTATTGTGCTTAACGAACAATATCCTTTCAACCCTTTTTCCAGATTCACCCACCGATATTGTTTCCTGTAGAAAATAACGGCAATTTCGCTAAATTTCGAGTCGATCTTTGCAGCTGAAAGACTAAACCAGTGTAGATAGTACGCAGTAGCATTCCTGCATGTCGCACGCTAAAGCTCTGGGAGGCGATATCTGTTGGTGCAGCCGCGGCTTGTGTTGGTTGCATTACCCCTGCTAGTTTATGTTGGCTGGCAAAGTCCGCAAGACCGAGCTGCAACATGGCGCTGCCTATGGTTGCTGACTGTATAGGGGTTCGGGCTCGCTACATCTCAGCAAAGTTAGTAAACAATATTTGGTCCTCTGAGTAGGGAACAGATTTCGACTTTCCGGACAAAGTGCCACTAAAACCGATTAACAATTTAAAAATGATGGATAGCCGCGGGTTATGTTGGAGACCCCCAGGTGACCTCTCTAGCTTTGCTCGTGACAATTCAATCAACCCCTCCATGATCGTCAGAGCGATTTTAAAATCTTGCCCGCGATGTGCTCAGAGTGGGGTTCAAGTCGAAATTATTTCACACGTACCCTGCATTAACCAATTACCACAGTAGACGCCGTCATTTGGAGACCTTCCGGTCCTTTTTTTTTTTTTTGGTGGCTAAGACCTGCATATGATGGATCGCTTTTGGAACCGCGGCATATCCTGGTGGAGGTGTACATAAGTGTGGTAGTCGTGAGCTGATGACCACTGTACTCAAGGGTTACATTCGGCGTGACAGAGTCCGTACCTCAGCTGGGGTTGCACATATGAGATGACATATTGGAATGCTTGGTCATTGGAGGAATTGCGGAGAGAAATACTTGAAGGGTGTGTATCCCTTGGCGGTCGCCAAGCAATATGCAGGCTGAGGATCCAATTGTAATTGCATGCTGAAGTACTATAGTGGGCCAAAGCGCTTCGAGGGCTAAAAAATAACAAACGGGGGTAATCACCATTTAGGTAGACATGACCACGTTTGTATCAGAACTCATGATAGCCACTTACGATCATGGTACCTACGTAACCACATACGTTTTAGGGGCTGTGTTTGGCTAATCATATGCACGCGCAGCAGCGGAAGGCCGAACACAACGGGCAGAGCTCCAGGATCAAAACTCAGCGGTTGTATTTTAGCAACTCCGCTCTTATCTTCTCCAAGTTCAAATGTGGCGTAATTAAACGGCTCCACAGCAACTTGATCTGAAATACTGATAGGGTACGCTGAATGCCGTCTGTGGCGAAGCGCCAACTTCATGTGTGTGTCAACCTACAGTAAAAAGTCCGTGTTAAGTCACGGAAGAGAGTCGCACGTATAGCGCGTAATGTTGACCCCCTGGATGGATTATCTCTTCCCGCCGTCTATTAAAAGGCAAACAAATCCCTAGATTACAGGGCATCAGAAAACCGCTAGCGCTCTAAGTTTTTTCATTTAATTCCCACTGCGCAAAGACTATAGGCATAACACTGTAGGTAATTAGGTCGCCAGAGTCCGATCATGAAGTACTCTCGGGACACGTTCCAGAGCTTCCGAAAGCTCTGGAGAGACGTCGAGCTACGCGGATGAGAGGCTGCCGTGGGGGGTACCAAGGGTGAAGATGATGAGGATGAGCCTTGCCACAAATGACTGTATGATAATGGATTGGCTTTTGTAAATATGATCCGTCAGCCCGAGATAACGCCTCGCAAAATTGTCCCTCGCGGTTGGGATGGTAAAGCCGAGTTGGATGGCATGCGGGCACGGGCCACTATTACAGTGCACGCAGACAAGGATTAGGCAGCCCCCGAGCGCGCTGCATAAGTGAGGCGCGCTGGATGGCCACGGGACCCTGTCCGCAATTGCTCGTACGCTCGACGAGGGATTCCAACAAAAAGAGATAAATAGCAGTCAAATTCCCTGTCAAACATCAAGGACAATTTTCCGCTGCAAAACATCAGATGATTCGTAGCTGCCACATGGTGACAAGGCCTCGGTAGTAATTGCTCATGCATGCCTCAGTAACACACGCCCCAACTCGGCGCGATCGCCCGCGCAGCACTTGAAAGCATTCTGATTTTGCCGGATTAGGCCGCACCGTGGTTTCGCTTTTTGCAGGACTTTTGCAAGGCTTTTTAAAAGGCTTATACATGTATATACTGTGATGATAGTGAGGGGGGGCCTGCGTGTGTGTGCAGTCTCCGCCCAGCCAACAAACAATAAATCGGGGCTCGCACGTAACTCGTCACCCAGCGCACCAACCGGCAAGAAACCTGGCGCAAACGATGCAGAAAAGCCGGGCGCATAGAATGCACATGCAATACAGACACGAGCAGCGCCTTCAATTTGGCTGCATCGTACGCCCTGCAATTCTGCGAATCTTTTACGCCAGGTTTGGGCCTGCTGCGTGCGCTGGTTATTGAGTTGTGACTGTTAGCGTGTAAGCCCGCGTGAATAACCTGGTTTCCGGCGAATTGCACGCCGGGTGTTTTGTTTCACGTCTTGATTTTTAGTACACCTTGTGCGCTGGGCTCTTGTGCATCTTTTGTGCCGGGCTCTATTTTTTCTGGTGTGCTGTTGGGGTCATGCTGTGTTGCATGTTGCATGTTGTTGGATTACATGTGTGTGTGTGTGTGGATATGTGGTGATACACAGGCTGTGAGATAAAGGTTACATGGTTTCTGGGCCAAGGGCTGGAACCTAAGACAGGCGTGCTTGGGCTGTAGGGGTATTTATAGGGGGATTAGAACGAGGCCGTCAGACGAAGAATTATTCTTCAATAAGCACTGTAACATGTAACATAGCTCTTCCGGTCAATACAAATCAATTTCAACCTCTCTAATTTATTCCAACAACTGTGACCGCGAACCTCACATTAGTACTAGTATGATTAAATAGCGGAAATCGAGCAAGACCGACAGTATTTTTAGTATCTTGTCTCATTATGACATTCAATGCGTGATTTATAACTGCCAAGTGTTGTAAATAAAAAGAAGAAGGTTTATTTGGCTGTGTTAGCAAAAAAAGGAATTAGAAAAGGACTATAATATTTTAAACTCGTTGATTATTCTTACTTTTTGCGACCGCGGGAAAAGCTAGTCACATAGGTACTGTTTTAATTTAATTTCATTTTCAGTATGTAATATACAACTTAGAACGCTATTGCATATTATGATGGCTATTTCCTTTGCCTCGACTTGTCCCAAGTCACTCCCTTGGCTATATGCTTCCCAAACAATAGCCATTCACGACGCGACCCAACTTAGGCGGCTCTAGAAATAGCTTCCTTTCACTATTTATTCTTCCCGCCCTATAGCTATGTTAAGGCAGCAATTATTTGCCCACACATTTGAGATCGAAGCGACTTTGAAATAGTGACTTATAATGACCCTATTGCCCTAAATTATTAGGAGTATCCTAACTTTGTTCGTGTTACATTGTTATGCTTACCTTTGGTTTGTACGGCCACTCCTTGCAGCATTGGGGCATAGCAGAAACTGTTACATTTCTCGTAATGCATCTAGATCGCTGCTGACAGCCCTGTGACACCATACATTATGAGCTGACTTTAACGCAGAGCAAGGCAAGGGTGACATAGAATCCTTACAGCCTTCTCCCAACTAGACATTTGGCATAAATTTTCGCTTAAACCATTATAACAAGTGCGACTAGCATTACATGGGCGGTCGATAAATTGCGGACGATCAAACCTCTTAAGCATATACTGAGGAGCGCAGGCTCGCATATAGCCAGTGTAATAGACACCAGCCTAGGCCTCCATTAGCTGCTATAGTTCTTTAAAGGTAGAGCATGCTTGTCTACTTACCCCAAATGGAAGACGCTCACGATTATCGCAGCATTTCTTCGCATCACTACCCGATTTTTTCCCGCACTCTTTTTGCTATGTTTAATGTTAATTATTAGAATATTCTAGTTAGAGTCACACCCACCTTTATGCATCCCTATTTGTTTATAATTAGTTTTGGTAATTTAGTTTATAACCCTTTTAGGACTACTCACAGCGTCTAGCCAGCCTAAGAAATCGCAAGCTGTAGAAGATTGTGAGCAATCAACTGCATTAGCTCTATTATTTCTTTCTAGCAAAAGTTTGCAATTAACTCTTTGGTAATTTCTTAGGGAACCGGTAGTCGTGTTAGTTGCTTCAATGCCCCCTCGAGAGTTGATGCAATTAGGACCATAGCACTTTCTTTTCTCTGGTAACTTGCCTAGTAAACTACCGAGACTGGTTCCGAGAAGCAATATCCCCCAGACGACAATAGCAATATTTGGTAGCTGCATGATATGGTAAACTAGATACCTGGCGTGTAGATTATAATAATTCTGACTAAGTGTTGAGGGGCGTCGCGCGGCTGTAGATAATAATTGCAAGTACAATTGTAACTGTATATTGCGATTGTTTTCTTCTTTTTTTGTTTCTGTAGTTTCGAGGTCAATACGCTGTAGGTATTCCTATATTTTATAGAATAATGCTTTGCTGTACAGCTTTTGTGATGTGTTACAGCCACAAAAAAATCTCAAGGTTCTGCCGCCAATAACTTTCATAAGTTAACAAAGACCCACTATAAATCTGACAACTAACCGCGATCCACCGGCTTTTTCAGTTTTATCTGTTGCTGTTTCATCGAAGGCATAACATGCTAATGTCGTCTTAAGTGGTAATTTACCGCCTAGCATAAGCCGGTTGCATCTTGTTTAAATAGCGCACTACAGTAATAGTAGCAGTGTCCCACTAGATTAATTATTTGTGCATGAAGACTCATATTAGCATATTAATGGGATAAAGTAAATAATTTTTTTTTTAAGATTATGGTGAAACAGATAGAGTTTAGATTTTATAAATACGGCGGTACTAATTAGCTGCAACAAAGACTTAGCAGCCGCTTAGCTAATAATTTAATTTAGAAGCTCGACACGCGACCCTAAGGTGAACTAGGTCTAGTATATGCCGGTTCCACATTATTGCTGAAACCGTTTCTATAGTTTTCTTTAGAAAGAAAAAAAACTTTTTAGTCCCAGCGTATAAGTCCTGTTATGTATTTTAATCTAGCTGGTTAATTAAAACTTCACGTTGGTAAACAAAATCTTAAAACCATACTTTGCTCTTTTGTTAAAGTATAAGTAATGTTAGACAGTGCTCTGCGTCGCGATGTCCCGCTAGGAATGCATTTACTTAATTGTGTTAGATTTTGCTTATCTTTCTATCTATCTCAGATTTCTACCTAGCAATGAAGCACTATCGACTCTCTATGCTCCTATGGACAATATTATTATTGCTTCTAGCGCAAGTCACTAGTCGTCTTGATGTAACTTGGGACCGTCGCGGCAATGTGCCAAGCACAATCGAAGTACTCGACCCGATAGAAGATCCGCCAGCCATTGTTTGGCGAGGCGATACGAGATCCCCTGAAACTATTTATCGCGCTGGAGGTTTCTCTGCAAGAAAGAATCCAATTTCTAACCCTTTAGACGAAGAAAAGGCTAGTAGCTTATACTGGCATTCCCAAGGAGTTAGGCCCGATATTACGAAGTACATTTCAACCAGCACAAATCCTGAGGTTGCGTATCAGTTCTCATCAGATCTATATTCTAAGCAAAAAACATTTGGACACGTCTTTAAGATTAGTGCTGATAGCAAATTCGTCGATGTGCCAAAGTCTTTAGGGAGACATATTAGGTCTGGCTATGCAGACCAACTTGAACACGCCTCTGTGGCTGATATTCCCACAGAGCAAATTGAAGGCAGCTATCCAGCTGAAAAGCTAGGGAAAAAGGAAATTGAGATGTTAAAAAAGGGACACAAGCTTGAACACATTTTTCAGCCAAATCCAGCCTTTAATGCAAACAAGTATAAACCGCTTCGAGGTAGTGGTGCTAGACCAGACTTGGGCGGGTTACCAGAGAATAGTCCAGCATATAGGGAACATCCTTGGAGTCAGTTTAAGGGTAAGAAGGTGTCAGAATCTCTTCGAGAATTCCAAAAATTAAGATGTAAGGAGGCCTGTTTGAATGATAAAGGAGTGACGTTTGCCGAAGTTGCAGAGGGAGAGGAGATCTTCGTTGCTGCAGATCCTTTGGGCATAAGGGATCTCTCCGGGGCTTTACAAGCCGGAGAGGTTCCAGAAGGCTTAGCAAGTTATGAAGTGATGGAAGCTGGTAGTACCGCAGAGTACATTGAGGCAACTGCGGAGCTGGAAGCTGCCGAGGCTGCCGAGGCAGTAGAGGCAGTGGAGGCTCTGGAGGCTGGTGAAATTGCTGCCCTTGGTGTGGAAGGGGCTCTGATTATTGACCAGATTTTATTGGCTCTTGGGATTATTTAAGATTATTTTCAGGGCCTACTATCCTAGTCTACAGGCACTATTGGCAGGCTATTCAAACCAAATATCTTTTAATTGTGTGAGAGAGTTGGGTAAAAGTGTTGGAATCCCGCCAAGCACAATAGGAAGCACCGAGCTCGTCACGTGGTCACCTTTCAGCCACGATATTTATACGACAATATCGTGCCTCCCAATGCTTCTTGTAGTTTACGTTCCGAAATTTAACCCTCTTAATAAGGTCGTTAAATTAATTTAATGCTGGAATTTCTTATTAAGCAAATAAGTAATTGCAGACAAGGTCACGTGACTACCCTAGCGCGCCTCTTTTATGCGGCGCGCTTGGGGGCATTCCTCGTCCTCTTCTTCTCTCTTAGATAACTATGATCAAATAAGTTAAACTGTTTTGCTTCTTTTGTTGCTTTACAATCTGGTATTAATACCCTCGTCACCAGAAGCCCTTGTGCTTCCTACACAATGCTCTTCTCTAGCTGCACGTACCAAGTACCATCTAGATAATCAAGTAGAATACATCCAGCAGCTACAGCTGGAGTAGGGCGTGTGATGGAGCCCCAGGCACGACCGACCGTCACTTTAAGTTTCTCTCTCGCTGTACCTGTGGAGGTGTTTTGGAAGTTACTAAAGATAAGTGCTGCACTGAAAACTAGTGATCGGTTGGTAATCTGAAATCGCAGTTGACGGTATTGTGTGGTAAGTGAGCTAAAATCAATGATGGCTTCGACATTGCGGTTTGGGATGTAGCGAAACGAATCCCGACGATTTAATTCTTCCTGTATGTTCCTCCGGTGTTTGCGATTAATTCTTAGGAGATTAGATGTATACACGCAACTCCATCTACCCATTGACCTGGGAAACTTCAAGGGGGGGACCTTCTCAAAATCCTCTGTTCCTGAATTCATCGTCTTCTCATTGATGGAAGCTGGTGCAACTAGAGTTTCATCCGGTGGTATCTTAATAATGCTGGATAGAGCAGCGGTAGTAAGCGACGCGATAAAATACAACGCAGTGGTGTATTTCATTGTGTTGATTTTTAGGTTAAAGAATCTAGGGCTTAACAGGCTGGACTTGAACTTTTGAGATTTAGGAGGTTAATTGTAAAAATTTTCTCCTTAATTTATTTTAAACTTAAGGGTAAAACGATAGTAAGGTTTCTAATAAGGATAATAAGAAACTTGGGTATATAGAACAAGGTAGTCAAATTGTCTATAATAAAATAATCCTATATCTCATGGGTTTTGAAGGGTTTAATATAGCTTATATGTATGTTTTTTGCTTAAAACTCATGATCGTATTCGTGTCTCATGTTATGCTCTATCCCATGAAAAGCTAGTCTGGCCGGTAGGTTATAACACTAGCTTTTACGTGATGTCGCTTAGTTTTCCACAAACCTGAGTCTGATCTGTCCGGTCTCCCCACTTATGTGAGCAAGGTCATGCCACTTAAATAACACTAGGCTGAATCAGGCAAGGCACTGCATTGTGTCTAGAGACCCGCGGTTTAAGGCTCTACTCTACGGAGTAATTGGCATCTCAATGTGCTAAATGAATGTCAGAGACTACCACTTGTGAGGGTATTCAGTGACCACGTGAGGTCGTGGAGCCAGTGATGCACGTCAGGCTATTAGATGAGAGTATCATGCAGTTAGCAAACTCTTCATTGCGGGGTAGCGGCGAAGCATAAGTAAGGAAGGAGAAGACAAAATCTTTAGAAGGCCAGAGATTAAGACCGTCCACAATAGAATGCTACCTTGCCGCTAAGAAGTAACGAATACATCAGGAGTCTTGCTCATCACTCTGCTATATCAGAACCCAAGTGGTGACAATGAAAGTGTGTACGTTCTTAGCCCCTTAGCCCCTTACTTCGCTAATAATTACATGCCAAGAAAGTATGGTTACAAAGGAAGGTGAAATTCATCGCCTGAGTTGTTGAGTTATGTGCCTTCATAGGTAGGAGAAGGAGCAATTTGGCAACAGTGGAAATAGGCAGGAATAGACGGAACAGATGAATTTGAAGAATGTGTTCAATGATATTGATAGATGATGTTCTAACGTGATAGATGACCTCTGAAGGGTATCGTGACCCTTCTATATAGTCCTTCAGCGACCAGAATATTTCTTGAATTTAGTGGTCTTAGGCCTATATTCCTTGGCATCGTGTCACCTTCTTCCACTATCGTACGAATCTAGCTAATACGAGGCATCAGTCATTTCCGAAGGTGCCACTCTAACTTGCTTACCTATAGGGTACTCGGTGCACAGAAGGTGGAAGTCTTGATATCGCCGTATAAATATCTTAGCCGAAAGGTGACCACGTGACCTACTCCATACTTCTTATCTTGCTAACTAAGATGCTATTCGAGAAATATTTAATCGCAGAGAAGACTTTGTGCGTCCCGTCAGGGAATACAGGCTCCTGTTGGATTGCGTGTGTGTGTGTGGGTGGATATGTGGATACACGGGCTGTGCAAGAAAGGCTACGTGGTCTCTGGGCCCAAGGCAGCAATTCAGGACGGAAGTGTCTCAGATTGTAAGGGTATTTATAGGGGGATTTGAACGGGACCGTCAGATGAGGGATTCTGCATTCATCATCTCAGTAACACAGCTCTTCCCATAAATGCAAACATCTTTGAACCTCTCCTGCCAATTCCAACAGCTCCTTGAGATCTTTGGTCCATGTCTCTCCACGGCAGGTTGGGATAATTGGGCCTGTAACCGCAAGCCTCTTGCAGCGCCCTGCTACGAGGGCTTAATGAATTTTTTTTGGGGCGAGTCCGCTAAGCAGGTTAGCACCATGGCTTGCTCATGGAAAAGCGATGCAGCCAGTGCCAAAGGTATTTTCAGTGTTCAGAAGGACTGCAGGACCCTCTCGCTTAATGTACTCGCCGCGACGGGATTCCGCAGGTTATACGATTTCCATGTACATTTGACCTATCCTATGAATAGTTCATTGACGTTGTCGCATGCTCTGCGTATAATTGTCCGGCGGTGAGCAATTTGTCGCCCTAAACTTTAGCATAGAGCGAAGAAATATAACTAGGATCCCCTTTGGACTAGCGGCAGTTGCCAAGACTGACAAAACAGGGTTAGGATAGAGCAAGACTGCGGTGGTATAAACTAAATTATTTCACCTCTTTCCCTTTGCACGGTAGATGTATCAATGCTGGGAAAAATCATCAGGCCATGAGGAACAAAATTTTACGCGCATCGAGTCAGGTTATGTGGGTCATACGAGCGTCGTACTATTTAGAGGTTAGCTTGAGCCACAAACTCCGCAAGCCGTCTTGTGGGTGAGGAAGCATAGTATAGCATAGAGCTCTTTAGTGGTGAGTAGACACTCGTTCCAGGATATGGAACAGGGGGAAGGAATCAAGGCTAGCATCTTTTAACATTTTAAAGTTTCTGCACGCTTTTAGTACATTCAATTAATCGCCGTTGGTAAAATCAGTTGTATGAGAGGAATCAAACACGAATGCTCTGCGCCCTGCCCAACTGCCGCTTGCCCCAACCCGGCGTGACGGCCCGCGTATCACGTGGCGAAGCCGTGGGATTTTGCCGGATCTCGCCGCACCGTGGTTTCGCTTCTTGCAGGACCTTTTTCAAGGCTTGTACATGTAAATACTCTAAGCGATAGTGAGTTGGCGTTTTGGCTGTATGCCTGCCTGCGTGTGTGCAGTCTTGGTCTGGGTCCAACAAAAGGGGCTCGCACGTAACGCGACACACAACGCATCAAACGGCAGGAAACCTGGCGCAAACGAAGCAGAAAAGCGCTGTGCATATAATGCGCATACAATGCACATACAATGCAGGCACGAGCAGCGCTCCCGGCAACTCTGCGGCGGGCAGTGCACAAGATGCCGGCCAAAGAAGTCGTCTTCGTTAGATTGCCTTACGATATCTGATGGATTTGACGCTTCTTGCAGCGCCTGTATCTTTCAATGAGCTTTTTGACTGACTTTGAATTTCTGATGTTTTGCGCAGTGTACGTCTTCCGAGAATTGAACTTTTCAACGAGCTCTTCAGATCGACCTGCGATGTCCAATGTTCGATAGCGCCTGTACGTCTTCCGAGAATTTGACCTTTGAACGAGCTCGTCACATTAACCTGCGATATCAAATGCCTGTACATCATCCGAGATTTGAGCCTTTTCAACGAGCTCGTCAGTTCGACTTGCGATGTTGTAATGCTTGTAACTCTCCCGAGATTTGAAACTTTCAACAAGCTCGTCAGTGTCAAAAACCACCGCGCCTGACGACTCGTGCGGGCTGCAAAGTTAATCGCTGCAAATTAGCTGTCGCTTCGGATCGCCTGGCGGGCACCTGTCCTAGCGCTTTGATCTCCTCACTTTTCATCATTTCGCTGCAATTTCAAACTCCTCCCAAGGGTTGCATCTCCTGCAATTTCGAAAGCTCCTGACTATAAATTCCTAGCAGCAATGAGTATAGCCCGCTAGTTTAAAATAGACCAAGTGCCCGTGCTAATAGATTGCCGGTGCCTGAGTGTGTTGCGTTATGTGCCTTCATGAGCATGTAAGAGCAACGTGCAACAGTGGAAATCGGCAGAATTAGATGGATGTTGAATGCGAATGAATTGAATTTAAGAGCCTTGAAAGTGATTACTCTGAACTTCCTTGAATGCCTTGAAGTCCTCCTACTTATAGCACCTTTCTTCCTTCCTTATCTCTGTCAACTCTCTAATCTCCATCATCCCCCTAATCTCCAATATCTTCGGCATCACCATTATCCAGCACATCTAGGTAGTTACGGCACTGATCATCCTGACAGGAGCTATTTTCGTCTCATAAACTTCATCTTAAACCCAAAGGGATGTCGAATGATTGGCCTTCATCACACTATATCTTGCAGATAGTCGACTGGTGCACACTAGGTCAAATCGATGAAGACTGGCCCGTTCATCTCAGTCGTCTTTTTAATAACCAGTTTAGGCAGATCAATGGCCTTGGACGGATCTTGATCTTCATTCTTGACGGGCACTTCTGTGTGTATCACGGTCGGGGACGATGATCGGGAAATAATACCCATCATCTTGAGATGCTCTGCGGACATTGCATTAGAAGGCTTTCCAATAATTGACATGCGTGGCATTAGGTGTTCACTTTCACCGCAATAGGAAAAAGAATATGTGCCTATTGTTTCTCGGCGGGAGGAGCGATACGATTTACGACGAGTAAGACAGGCTTCGTCGCTCGTTGTGTACCTAGGTAGTGTCAGCACATGAGAGATTCCGCGAGAGTAGTTCATACCTTGTGACATCTGAGATGACCTTGCCTTTCACCTGTTTCTCGTGCACGACTAAATCGACGGGCTTTAAAGGCAGCGGCCGGTGATGTCGTTTTCTGTACCTGACACGGCATTTGGATACCGTAACAATAATTGTTCCCATCCCATTTGTCGTTGCAACGTCCGAATCGCCTTCGACTATGAGGATGGGAGGCATTAATAAATAAACTAGCACAAGCGCCAGGAGGTATTAATACCATCTGCCGCTCGGAAAGACCACCCACCTATTGTCAAGGTTGCAAATGTCAATAAATGCCTTTGCAGTTTGTCAGAATTAGCAGTTGGGCGCAGCGGGCCTCTGAATCGATAAATGAACGGCTCATTCTGCGATTTATGTATAACCCATCGGCGAACCCTCTGTCCGTCGACAACAAAATCGAAAGCAAGAGCGTTCTCGGTTGAGAGGTTGTAACCTGGCGGAATTGTGACCTCTATGGCGTATTGGTGGCCTGCAATTGACGCCACGTAGCAGGCCGTCCTGGTAGGATTGTTCGGTTCAAGATTCTCGTCCAATGTGTGCTCACGCAGCTTATCGCCGTCGATGGTTACGTTCACTTCGATACCGGGAAGGGAAGCAAGAATAGCCATCTTAGTACTAGGACTAGCAATGGAAGCAGGAGTGATGTCGATTTAGCAGGCAGAGCGAAGATGAGGGAGTTTCGGTGGCAGGCTTCCCTTGAACCCTGCGACGCGGGGTTCAAAAGGGCTTCCGTTACCCACAAGACTACGGGCGCATGTGCGGGGATCTCGTGATAGGGCAAGCAAACATGCCGAACATGCAAACCAAAAGTATCTTTGGTATGTGCGTAGCCTGCTGCAGGGTCGCAACGCGCGCTTGCAACGCACACCACCTTGTAAGAGGCCTCAACTTGATCACCATAGATGATACTATTGATGAGCTTGAATTCCTTTCCATTGATGAGGCATACGATACCCTCAAGGATCATCAGGGCGCAGAGGGATTTGCTATCGCGAACGGCATACTCTACTCCGTACTCCGTACTTTGCCCCCTGATCATAGCCGGTGGGGTACCTAACACGTTTCGGGCTAGGTCTACGGAGTACTGCATGTTTGTTTTCTCCTACGGTACTAGTATGTTTGCTTGCCCCTGTGATAGCAAGGCTGAATGCGTGAAGCTGGGTACCCCTGGGCGATTGTTGTCACTCCGACGAAGTCCAGCTCGACTTGAAGGCCACATTGTGGCTCCGTAGAAGAGCAGACCGTTGTTAGGCGTTGCCCAGTGGAGCTTGTCAGCAACCAGTTGGGTGGATTCCACCGGACTCAGTAATTATCCGTTGCTCTAGTCCACGTCGCCTAGTTCCCCTGATTCTGCCAGCTGCAGAACAAGGAGTTTCCAGGTCTAAGGAAAGAGAAGCACGATGCGATCATTTCGAAATGCTGGCATGGTCAGTATGAGTCAATCAGTCAGCTCTCCGGACATTTGGCTGATTTGGATGAGTATTCATGGGAAGTCAACAAACAGCAGGCAAGCGCCTCTGACATCAGATTGAGGAAATACGAGTGCGAGATGATGATTCAAAGGGGCATCCTTGAAGGCCTCTTCACCTGCTAGACTAATAGACTTTACTTTCCTATCAGGTTGATGATATATCCGATTCAAACATGTACTTTATGCTGTGGACATGATTACACATTCCATACAAAGAATTTCTAGGCTAAACACCTATGTCGTTCTGACCCACGCCCCCAACCCTGTTCATAACATATAGTTGAGTAGCAATGCAGTCATCGCAAGGAGTTCTGTCCGTGGTAGATCCAAGATATTCGGTCTTCTGAATTCATCCACATTGACCATAGTTTGTGGGGAATGGCGTGATAATTGTAGGCTCGTCAATGACGTGTTGGCATAGCTTCTTCTTTCGAGAAATCAACGCTTTGCACATTGCTTGTAATGCTGCTGGTCAGCTTCTGTACTATTTTCCAGTCTTTAAAGGCAAAATGTGAGAAATGACCTACTGAGAAAATATGTTGCACGGATGGACTAAGAGTCTTGGTGTTGGCGTCTCTGCCAGATTTGCTGATGCGCTTGCTCACATTTTATAATAGAACACCACCCCCCGAGAAGAAAGAAAAAAAAAAAAAAAAGAGAAGCGCAGTTAACGGTCAGCGGCTCGTGCTAAAACAATGGTTGCGAAGCCAAGGAAAAACAATTGGACGAAAGGCTGTTTACACGGACACCCATGACAGATAGATGACTGCCTGCCCTGAGTTGAGCCAATAGGCACTCGCGTCTCAACCTCACCCGACGCGGTGGCCGCACATGTGTCGACCCGTGTTGCATTTAATCAAGTGCGTGAACAAGAACAGCAGCTCTTTCTTTAAGTAATTTTTCACTTTTCATGTTCGTGGAAAGAACAGAGACCAGCATTGGCTAAAGCCGTTACCTCCTTCAAGCCGGGATGGAAGTCATCCTCGGGCGCCTAGAAGACTGGGGGTGCAGCACGTCGCGCACAGATCTGGCAGACGATGACTGGTTGGTGGTGAATGGCCCAGCCTGAGGGACGGCGGGGCAGCAACCAGTAGCGCAGGCCGTGACCTGTTTTCTCACAACCCCGAGGCACGAACAAAAAGCATGGTAGATAGGAGAGTGTTGACATTCAGGTTGCAAATTACTTGCGCTCGATGCGGGAGGGAGATTTGGCCGAGCGAGCTATGGTAATTTTATCAGGACCCCAGAGAGCCGATTGGTCGCACTGATAATTGCACGTAGGGCCGAGATTGCAAGACCTATATAGAAAAGCGCTGCTGAGGGATATCGTCATTGTGGATGTGAGAACAGACTATGAATACATACATGTATAAAATGAGGCCACTCCTCAAGTCAAGGTTGAACTGTTCTAACTAGCCTGAGCATAAGCTTATATACTCTAAGGGTAATGACTGCTGAAGAAACTGTAGGAAGCACAGGGGCTTCAGGTGACGAGGGTATCGATACCGAAAGGTGAAGAAAAACAATGTGCAAAACAATTCAATTCAAAAGTCAAGGCGCGAGAATAATCGTGCCCGCACTTACCCAAATTTTCTGCTTAGTTCGGGATATGACTTTTTCTTTTCTTGTTTTTTTTTGGTGATTTGTTCGGCGTCAATGGCTTGATCATGTATGTGTATTGGTGCCCAACATCGGCATCCCACGTGTGTAGAAGTCGCTGATCTCCTTAACTTAAACACATTGGAAATGACGTTTTATTTGCAAATCCTCGACGTGTGTTGGGTGTTGGGTTTGGGGGGCCAGGTCAGTTACTACGCTCCCCGGGGTGATATCAGGCTGGATACCCTGGTCAAACAATCAAAGGCTAGTGATGTTGCTGAGTCGCGTCCCACACCATCGCCATGTGAGGGGTTTGCTCGCCACTCATTTTCCTCCACTATAATCCACATGTAACTGCCTCAGATAAAAAGTAATAGATGGTGCATAAGCGTCCGCCAGACCTTACTAAGGGACAAAGCCTTAAGTTCAGCCATGCAATGGAGGGATAAGCCAGGCAGAAGGGGAGCCCACTATCGAGACATGTCACTGCGACAGGATTTAACCCGGCGCAGCAAAAGGAATCGTCCGATCGCAGCCAAGTCCGGCCATTGTAGTTGATTCAATGACGTCAAGTCATCCTCGTTCAAGCACAAGATCGTGTGTTTGTCTAGGGACATGGCACGGCCCTCCCCGCCTTGCATTGAACCAGATGCATAAAAAGATACATGTTGCATCATCACGGGAGCCTTGAAGTTATGAGCCTGATAAGAACGGAGCATTAGCCGGGGATCATACTAAGTATTAACGAGAGCCGATGGAGCCTCCAACGTAGATTGAGTCTGATGATTTCCAGCAAATAGATACACTGGTAGTGAGCAGCTGTAACACAGGAAATGCTATATATGAACGGTTTCATTCACCAAGTCTACCCTTTTTTTTTCCAAGGTTACTGAATTGCGCTGCTTTTTTTTTTTTTTTCTTGGTTGGGAAAAAAAACCCCCCCAAATCATAAAAACAAACCAACCAATTTCTCTGCTTGCATCGTTTGCTCTTGCAACAGCCTGCAGCACAGCCTATTGTAGAGATGTTGTCCTTGATATGAGCGACGACTTGACTTCGGTTTGACGCCTCGACAAGCGACAGGACCCTGTTCCCAAGGAGTTTAAAATGAGATCCGCTGCAGATGCTGCATTGATCGAGACACCACGAAAAGACCAAAAAGGAGTATTTTTCCGCGGAGACTCACGCCCACCGACTGAAATTTTTAAGGATGGTTTAAAGCGCTTGGAAATCACTTGAATTTGGACCGTCATATAAGCTTTCGGCAAGACTCACCATCGGGGCTGGTGTCGGTTTCGGGGTCTGAAATCATGGCCCAGTCGTTTGCACTTGGTCGCTCCATGGACAACAACGAAAAGGGCTATATTTACGTAATTGCACCCAAAGACGTCCCTCGTGGCTACTGGGTTCAGGACAGCTATCCGAGTGAAACAAACCATGCCGCCATCTTCCTCCAGGAATTCGTCGTCCCGCAGCACATCCCAGGTTCGAGCATCTCCCACGCATACGAGGTCAACAAAGGCAACTTGAAAGATAGATCCCGCAAGATACGGAATGAAAATTATTCCCTCAAGTGGGCCTCTAGATGCGCTATCATGAGAAAGCGAGGAGAGTGCGACCCGGCGGGATGGGTAGTCGAGGCTAAGCCAGAAGAACCCCATGGCGTAGGCCATGACGGAAAGATGGAGGAGGATGGAATTTCGCCTGAATCTAAAGGAGAGAACAGTGACAAGAGCGATGGCGAGCCGACACGTGAAGGAGAAGATCCTCGATGCAGGGACAGGAACTTCAAAGGCAGCAAGGCAGATAGAGACAGGGACAGTAGAAGAAAAAAGAAGCAGGGGAGCTCTTGGAGAAGTCAAAATTGTAAGGAACAGTAGCGCTAGTGGGTGGGAAAGAGTGTCTGCAGGTGGCTAATTACTATTATCGGGGGGAGTTCCTGATCTTCATGCTGTTCTCACAGATCTCGATACGTTGTGACGATCGGGGATAGCCCGACTAATGAGCACAGTTAGGGGTTTACGTTGACAGATGCAATAGGAATTATTAGTCTTAGCAACTGGAGGTGTCAAATCTGATCGTGGACCAGAAATTGTAGTAAGGTGAATGATTTAGATGAATCAGTGAATTCAGTGAAACTATCGTGTTGAGAGCTAATTCGGACCGAGCATCTCTCTATGATGCTTGGAGGCGAGGGTCTGTACACTGATGGTGCTAGCTAGTATTGTCAGAAGTGAGCACTTGTGGGTGCTCACTCGAAATAACTGAGCGCTGCGCTGATTCCAAGAGTGTCTGTGTAGTTGACCTGGGTGGCTTGGTTACTGTTGGAATATCAGGGCACGCGGGCAGACACGTGGGCACGTCACGTGGTCACCCTGGCGCGCCTCTTATATACGGCGCGGGTACAGATTTTCTTCTTCTCTTTAGATAGTCACAAATGAATTGAAGTGTTTTGCACATTATTTTGTTTCACCTTCCGGTATCGATACTCTCGTTACTCGAAGCTTTGTGCTTCCTACATTTACGGCTCGCTCGGTTGTGACGCTACAGGGTAAAAGGCTAGACTATTAATTGGATTGGTAGCACTTACTATGGGCGGTAATAACTACGATGAGGGATCAATCGTGCACAAACGTCACAACCTTATGCAACCTGCTGGCCCAACCTACGGACTGTTCTGCTGGAGTCGTAACACACCACCGAGCAATCACATTTCAGAATAGCGTATCCGCCTGTGCGGCATATGGATTGCCCAGTTCCAGTGACTGTAGTCGAGGTCGATTGGATAACTCTCTAGCTCTAGAGACACGGGTGCGAATGAGGCGTCAAACAAGTTGAAGTACATATGATTATATCGCAGTAAAGGCGAGTCTCGTGGAGGTGGACAGCGCCCCCCTCTCTAAGCAAAATAGGTAGTTGTTGGACAGTGGGGAAGGTCTCAGACAACAAAGAGAGTCTATACAACAAGGTGAATGGTGTGGGATAAGAGAGGTTATTTAAAGGTAACTGGAAACCGGGAATTTGGTCAGGGCCTTGATAAGGTTAGGAATACGAGGAATACGAGACATCAGAAGCAGGAAGGAAAGCAGGCATAAAAAAGAAGCATTTGGACGGGAATTGGAAGGGCAATCTGATCAATAATCATCGTCATCAATATTCATCAATTTACGTGGTTATTACTTTCCCTTCTAATTCACCTCCGGATGTCGCTTCCGACAGATGGAAAGCAGGTAGCCGGACGGAAGCTATCGCGAGAGATAAATAAGAGGCATTGTGTTGGGAGTTAAAGGAATCATCAATAATCACATTCATTAATTTACATGCACTTCAAACCTTTCACTTCCGTACAGTCGCTTCCGACAGTAGTAAGAGCAGCTAGATAGATATCATTTGTGGAAGATAAGGTAAATTATGCAGCCTTCGCATTGATTAGCTACGAGACCTAGTGTCAAGAATAACACAATGATATGATCTTGGAGGAATCGTGTGATCCGAGCGCCTAGGCACCCATGCATCATTGTGAGCCGTCGAAACTGTGAGCACCAGCACTAACACTTGTTACTGTATTACTTTCCTCCGGGGGCCTTGCCGAGGGCCGCCTGCGGCGGTTCTTATCCGTGTAGATTAAATCTCATCAGTTGGATTGTTAGTAGTAAAATTGTGAGTAGCAAAGGAGCACAAGTACCGCTCAACCAGCTCTCCCTTGCTGTCATCAGAGTGTATGTACGTACAAGCCTTGCAAATGGCCCTGTAAAAAGTGAAACCTCGGTGCGGCAAATCCGGCAAAATCCGCGCGGCTTTGCCGCGCCCTGCTTGGAGCATGTGGCTATGGCAGTGGCAAAGCGTAGAGCATTCGTATCTAATTCTTCAAATCAGAACATGTAGTAAAGACGACTGAGTAAAAGAACGCTCGCCCGAGTGTACGTCCAAGTATACGTACGGCGGGTGGGACAGTGGGCAGTGAGCAGGGTGCAGTCTCAGGCAGCGGATTGCATAGCGACTTTGGAAATACTTCATCTAACCGATCTAGACTGCTTGGCTAGTATGTTCAATAAGTACAGCTGTTTTCCTGCGCAGCGTGATTTGACTCTCGTCCATCACTTCATAACAATGACCTACATTATTGACCATTATCCATTGGACTATTCTATCTTTCTGCATGGTGGGGCAGTTAAAGCTACTAAATATTAAATAAATCATACATGGGGTAACCAGCGGGAGGTCCTGTTGGATTACACGGGTGATTCACTGCAGATAACTAAACAACAATCACTAATATATTCGAGTTTATTCTAGAGGTTCTAACCCCTTAAGCAAAAGATTTTCTATTAGACACATTAAAAAAAAAAAAAACCTAAAAGAAACTAAATAAAATAAAACTTTCTAACTTATAAAAAGAGACACACTCAGACTCAAACTCAAACTCAAATGTCCAAAATAGCTAGTCAAGGCCTAGGCAGCAGCTGGTCCGTGCCAACGTAGAGTTCAGCCGCGCAGCTGGCGGCAGCTGGCCACATTAACTCTTAGTACTGAAGAATGCCTGGGTCCCTTTCCTTTTCCCTTTTCTTCTTCCACTCCCTATTCTTCATCTTCGTGCCACTATTATTTGTCTTCTTCGAGTCACGAGTCACCATCTATCTTCTTCGTGCCACTATTATTTGTCTTCTTCGAGTCGAGTCACTATCCTTTTTCTTCGTGCCACTATTATTTGTCTTCTTCGAGTCACGAGTCACTATCCTTCTTTTCAGTCTTCTTCCAACATGTCTAAACGAACAAGATCGCCTTCCCCAAGCGGTGGTGAGTCTAGCATCCGCCCCAAGCGGGCATTCGAGCTCCCCGGTTCCTTCGACGGCCTCCAAGAATTCGCCCGAGACCTCAAAAACACCGTTCAACAAGTGCTACCTACCCGCGGCCGCCAATATGACCAGGCGGCTGTGCTTGCTATCAACTTCTCTGAGTCTGATATCGAGGGGATTCAACCTCTCCGGGATGAGCTGCTGGCGGTCTTTAAGAAGCAATATAATTGGGTGATAGAGACGCATGTTATTGATGTCAATATGTCACACAAAGAAGCTCTACTTGAACTTAACTTTGCAGTAGTTTCTTTTCTTAGAGCATATTCCTCGCGAGGTCGGGACAGCGCAAGCCTCTCATGCATTTATTACTCTGGTCACGGGTTTAAGAACGATCGAGATGGTCTTACAATTTGCAGCAAGTTTAACGGACAGGTGCCTTCGAAACCCTATATTCATTGGGATCAGTTACAATTTCTTAACCCCACATTCTCTCCATACCCAAGCGACCACCGACTCTTAGTCTTGGATTGCTGTTCATCCGGGCTTGCTGGCTTGAACCAGAACATTGAGGTGCTTAGTGCCTCGGCTTGGGAGTCTACCGCGCCCTCAAGCCCTCAAGCCTCATTCACCCGCGCGTTGATTGATGCGCTGAAGGCAACTAAAGGGGCTCCTATAAGCACTGTCCAACTCGTGGCAAACCTCCATACTCGCGAATCAGTTCGACTTGGAAGGTCTATGCCTATCTGCATGGGTAATAGGTATGCGCCGCCAGCAATAATCCACCGCATAGAGACGACCCCCCCGCCACCGTCACCTCGGGTTGCTCCTGCGGCGCTACCACATGCGCACGTCATGATATCAGTCACGGTTAGTTCGTCATTGTATCTCGTCAAGGCACGCGGGCACACATACTCTTCTTCCTCTTTTCCTCTTCTTGATGAATTGAATATATTGTTTTTTGTTTCGCCTTACCTTCTGGCACTAGCTACTCGAAGCGGCTGTGCTTCCTACACCTCCATCTTCGGGGCTCTATACTAACAACTGTAAATAGGTTAAAAAGGAGAATTCCATTCCCAACCTAGCGCAGTGGGCGGAATGGCTAAAAACTAATTTGCCCTCATATATTGGGGAGATCGAAATCGTGGCCCAATGGAAGACAGGATCAGCCACAGTTATAATTATCCTGCCCATCGAGATTTGGCTGGCTTTGCCAGACAACAGGGCCTACTCCTTCGTAGGTTACCACTATATGTGGAACTCGGCTGCTGCTCGTCGTCGGCACATGGCTGCCCTCGAGCCGCAAAGGCGGCAGCAGCAGCAGCAGCCGCTGCAGGAGGAACAAGTGCCACGTATGAGACACGGCAACGTCCCGCGACCGAGCCAGCCCGACAGGAAATAACTGCTATGTGGTTTGTGCGGGAATTTAAGCACCCCTAGGGTAGCTACGTGGAGGAAAGATTACTCTTTTGCAATGGAGACGTTAGTCAGCTTTTGATCAGTGTATTTATAGTTATGTGGGTTGCACAGGGTTGTGCAATGATCATGATCATCGGCTTCAAATGCAATATATTCAATAGTAGTCGGGTTCGTTATCTAAGAAGAAGAAAAGAAGTCATAGTGGAAGGCGCGGTATCGCCGTA